>BGPR01030565.1:0-18583 GCA_013235015.1 Araneus ventricosus
TAATTATTTTTTTTTCTTTTAAACTTTTTAAAGAGAAATTATCAATACTGCGTTTATTTAACATGTTTAGAACTTTTAAAAAATTACAATAATTTAACAGAAGAATTAAATAGAAACAAAAAAAATGGCAGTTTTAATTTGTATGTTTATCGTTGGCTTATTTTGCATATTCTTTTTACATTTTTAAATCTAAGAAAACATTTATAAACTATTCTAAAATTGTGTTTCATACTAAGAGTGGAATTGAGAACCATTTAATTTCTCCCGGGATTTAATTATCAAAATACACATATCAGAAACCTCGAGAGATACAAACAATTTTTAATAAATTTAATTTCGTATATTAACCTGAATCTTAATATGTAGTACGAAAAAATATTTGTTTTTCATAAAAGTTTTATTAATTTGATATAAAAACCATTAGGGTGCTATTATTTATTAACTGCGGAACAAATATAAACTTAGCTTGAATGAGTTTTTTAAAGTTATTGGAGGTGAACATATACTTTTATTATGCGATTACTAACATTAATTACAGCCAATTGAATATAACTAACTTTTTCACTGTTATACTTAATCTGAATGAGTTATTTATTCCCGCCCCAACTTTACTGTAAAAGCTTTCTTTTGTGAGCGATTTTTTAATTCAGAAAGAAATTAGTTAATATTAAAATTTAGGCACCTACCCACATACATTTAGCAATGAAGCATCTTCATTCCTGAGAATCTGTATATTAGCTTCTTAAAATATGTAGGCCGAGGTGGCCTAGTGGTAAGATCTCGACCTCGGGACCGGAGGGCCGCAGGCCCGAAACCCGATTCCACTGAAGATCCGCCGTGTATAGGGCCTGTTGCACGCTAAATCATACGCAGTGGCCAAACGTCCTCCCGCTGGCTTGGCGCGGAAGCTTGGAGAGTGGGGGCATCAGTTCAGGCATCGTCCTCGTCATCTGACCGCGGTTCAAAGTTACAAGACCCGTCCCTAAATAGCCCTCGTGTTGCTTCAAAACGGGACGTTAATATAACCTAACCTTAAAATATGTATATAATACAATCAAATTGTAAACTGTCTTGCGAATTTTATGAACTGTCGTAGTATTAAATTGCTGACATGAATAACAATCTATTATTTGATAAAAATGTTTGGGAACTATACTTAGTGATCATGAATAAATAACTTTTTAAGGTCTTTAATTCACTCGAGTAACTTATCTGTTTTACAATGCATCCCATAAAAAACAATAAAAATTTTCTCCCTTCTTGAATTTTTTAAAACTAATTTTTAAGTATTAAGTAAGTTTATTAAAATTATTAATTTTTTTAATAATAAATATTATTAATTTATTTATTACAATTTCATATTATTTATGTATTCATTATGTATACTTTCTTAAAACTTTAGTATATCGAAGTTTTCCAAAATTATTTCCAATTGGGCACCGCATTTCCTAAGGCCGGCCCTGAACCGGAATGATGTGAAGTTTTTGGACGGAAATATGTTTTATCTAAATGATTTAGATCGATTTCAGTTTTACTGGTATTATCTGCATACAGAATCAGACTTTTTTTTCAAAACGCCAATTCAGATCTGTCATAGTCTGGGCCTCATTTGCCGTCAGTGGTGAAACTGAAATTGAATTTGTCAAAATGAATTCATCGTTATATCAGGGTTTGCTGGCAGATAATTTGTTCCTGATATATCTTCTGATAACATCAGGAGATTGAACATTTCAACAAGACAAAGTATCTGTGCATAATTCATTATTCTGAAAAATCCTAGATGAAAGCGGTATCCTACAAAATCCTGGTAAAAACTCTTCAATGGTTATATCGGAGTTCCGACCTGAATCCAATGGGAAAACTTTCGGGAATTCTGGTTCGATATGTTTACAAGAATGGGCGACAGGAGAGAAGCAAATTTTTTCTTAAAACCACAATAAAAATTTCTGGAATAAAATTGACCCGGATATCTCTCAAGTTCTTTCTGGTTCTATGAATCGACCAGTAATACAAGTAAAAGAAAAATGAGGTTCAAATATCACTTACTAAAGAATAAATCATATCGACGCTATATATTTTCCCAAATCTAACTGTATAGAGTTTTAACTAATTGCTTATAAAATCACATTAAGTAATTAAACTTACATTTATTTTTGCTGTGAAAATAATGAAAAATATGATATAAATTTCTAGTTTTTTTGTCATGTATTTTTGCGACTTTATACTTTTTTCGACGAGTGTACCCTAACAAAACAATTTGCCAAATTTTATTTATCTATCTGTTGAGCTTTTTGAATTATCGTGTTTTCATGCGCGTACACAGACGGACAGAAAGACAGTTTTTTCACCAGCGAATTTCGTCGAAAATTGCTAGAAATCAACAAGTTGCAAACATCTAGCCTATTGCGATTTCGACAGGTAGTCACATACATATAAAATTTTCGAAATTTTAAAAAAATACTTTTTTTTTTCAAACATAAAAATATGGTCTATAATGAGGATATTCCTCAAAACCACGTGGCCGAATTATTTCACCATAACAATACTCTCTTTGTATACTTCGTATATCGAAAGCCGTAGGTTATTTAATTACTAAATATTGTTTTGATTGCCTGTCAATGACAGGCAAAAATTACTTTTTCAGTGGAACCGTGAATATTCCTTGAAAACGTAATTTTAAACTTCAAAATTCTAATAGTCATTTAACTTTGTTCTTTTAGTAGTCTTGCAATCGTTCTGTTGATTGCCAACCGTGTTTTAAGAAACACGAGGGATATTTTGGAACGAGCCTCTTAATTTTTGATCCCTTGAGGTGGCGCCCTTTTCTCCAAAATGCCACACCAGCGGGAGGAAAAAAATTACTTAAGATCTAGTATTAGTCAAAAATAATTTACATCACAAGCCGTTTTATATACTGAATCTGGTCTAACCAAAAAAATAAATTTGGCGATAATATCAACAAATTCATTATAAAACATGCAAGAAAATGAAATAAAAATCGCATTTTGTAAACTCATTCTAGTCAGTCGCATAGCAAATTTTTTTATGAAGTAATCCTTTTTAATAACGTTTTTTGTGTGATTGAAATATTAACTTTATAAATACAAAATCAGCTAGCCGACGTCCAACTTATTTTCAAAAGTGTTTTATTTTTATCCATGGCAAACGGGGCCGGGTGAACCTCTGACACTTTCTACGCCACCCAGGAGTCCTTCCCTAATAAACAAATAAGAAAAACTGGTCGTAAAATGTTTTCGTTTATTTTCGGCCTTCTTGCCTCCATGTTGAATGATGCCTTCAGGCGAAGATGACAAAAGACCATTTTCGACCTTTACTTTCTTTTTCTGCAGCGGCATTTACGTAATGGTAGGGACAAAAAAGATAGCAATTTGAGAACCAAACTGCTTAACGAAAAGAGGGATTCCCTCACCCTTTTTTTTCTATTTTTTTTATTTTTGAGGGACGTTACATTGTCATGGAAAGGAGCTGCTCTCGCGGCAAGCTTGTATTTCATCAAGGCCTGTACCAGAACAAAAGTATCTTATCTCTGCGATCTGTAGCAGTGTTAACCCCATGTATATATTCCCCATTTTTTGTTCTCAATAAATGCCGAGAGAGTCAGCCGGGTGGCCCCATGGTGGGTTCAGATTGTCTTTTCCGCTCTGTGTCCATCTCAACTGTAAAATAGCTATCACGGCTACAAGGCACAGGGTGGTGTTCTGTTCTATTATGGAAAGGATGTGGTGTATATTGTATAGAATGGCCTCAATTCCCATTGGAGGAATTTGTGATGCTTACGAGGCATATAAAAAAATATGGATCCCGAGCAATGCCGTGCCATCAGGAAGATAATAGCAAAACATAAAGTGTAGGAGAAACTGGATTTCAAATCTGCAGTTTTCTCGCTAATTACTTAAACACTTTTATGTCTCTATCCATTTACAAAACGTTCTACGATCTTTTAAAGGAATTATAGCCTTTAAAAATTGTTCTCTTATGATCACTAAAGGCACGAGATAAGAAATACTTAAATAATGGAAATAATTCAGAAGGAATAAAATTTTTATTTTTGACATCGTATAAATCAAAATACTCGGAATATAGACCATATCTTATTATTTTAATAGGAAATAAGAAGTAACCAGAGAAAATTTTCGAGTTACGAATCTGAGCTAAAAACTTTGCAATTAGCCATCACAGTAAAAGATTCTTTAAAATAATTTCCGTGAATTGAAAAATTATCCAAGGGTTATTTTTAAGGATCTGAGGAAAATGACATCAATATTATTATCACTGTACATGTCAACAAAAGTTTAAAAAATAGTATATGCACCAGTCAGTTTCGATTTATTATTATTATTATTATTATTTTGGTTTTGTTTCATTAGTTTTCTTTTTCCACGAGAAGTTTTTATGTCTAACAGCACAGTAACTTTCTCGAATAATAATTATTTTTTAAATACTTATCTCAATAATTACAACGCTTTCTAATATAATCACAGAAAATTACTTGCTAATTCGTAAAATCTCTTTTCAACTGTACTGTATTAGGGAAAGAATTCTAAAATTGTTCGTGTTCCATGGAAATATTATACATAATTATACATACTCTCGTTAAAACTTTGTCTCTGTAAAGTGAATGTACTGAAATAAAATGAAGATATAAATGTATCACGAAATATTGATACAATAATTAGAAAACATACTATGATTAACGAACAAATTTATTCTGTATTTTCAGTGTTTGAAACTTTTTTTTTTGTCATTTCCAGTAAAGAGAAATAATTAGTTAAGGAATCGATAAATAGTAGAATAGTATTCAGAATTTTTTTCAGAAGAATAAGAATTTTTATATGCTTGAATTGCAAATACTTCTAAATTCAGTGAAAAATGCTTGTTTTTAGTAAATATTTCAAAAGTAGCATTTACATTATGAAATGTTCTGCCTTCAAGTTTCAAGGTTGTTCGTCTCATTCTGAACCTTGCGAAATTGAAGATGGATATACTCAAACGAACATGGATAATAAACATTTGGATTAATTAATGTTACTCGTTTCTTTAAAATACATGGTGAGAGATATACTAGGCATTCACGATGTTGTGAACAAATGGTCTCAATTAAAGTTCTGTAAAATAAAGTTTAGACCAAATTTTGATTTAAAGAAAACCTCCATAAGATTTATTTATTTTTCATAAAAAATTTCTATCTTGATATAAATTTTTGTATTTATTTTATTCATGAAATTTGTTTTATTTATATATTATTAATTCTTTGTCCTGTTTCCTCACTATTTTCTTATCTCTTTGATCTTGAATGTAATACAATCTTCCAAATTTCAGTTAAAAATAAGGTTAATAGAAAATGCGTATTGCACTTCTCAATGAGCAGGCTTGCATATGAAAATATTGCATGTGAAATCATCAGTAAAGTCGGCATTTTGTCTCATATTATTGTAGAAAAAGATTTTTATGCCGTCTTAAAATTTAAAAAAATTTCTTTTCAATGATACTAATTTAATTGTCGCACATTTTCTTTCCTTAATTTTGACAATTTTTTTAGAATATTTTTTTTATATAGCATTTTTAACAATACATTTCACTGCAGTAAAATTAAAACGGTTCATTGCTTCTACAGATAATTCAATCTCTTTGTTTTCTTTAATTGCAGAAAGCTATAAAATGTAGATTCTGTTTATTTTTTCATATTCTATGCAATCATAAATAGCTCTTCAGTTTTCATCTCATTTCCATAAATTATTTTGTATAATCTATAAACTAACTCCTCATTTTAATGTTAGAATCACATTCGCATTTTTCATGAAGCGAATGTTTCTAAGTATCAAACGAATGAAAGCGTTTCAAGCCATACTATTGACCTCACAACCACAAGATAATTTGGTGAGGGGAAACACCCCATGGCAAAGTCTGGGAGACGTCTGACTGAGTTACAACTCTTGCGCCTTCCTTGGGAGGAGGCGTGGAGTGTTTCGTGACCCCCTCTCGGTTTAAGGGTTACCGAAGGAACTTCAACCAATCAACAGATTTCTAAGCCAAACACATTATTATTCGCGCCGAACGATGCAGGATAACGAGTGAGATATTCCACAACATTATTCTTAAAATATCGGCCGTTTTTTCTGTGCTATTAGGGATGTCTGTGTGACTGTCTGTGCACATGATAACTCGAAACCTATTAGAGCTACGGGGATGAAATTTGGTATGTGGTCTTGAAACACAATTTGTAGATTTCTATCAAATTTTGGACAAAATCCGTCAACGGGAAGTCTGTCTGTCTGTATATACGAAGTCATGTGAACACTATAACTCAAAAACTTGAATAGCTAGATGGATAAAATTTGGTACACGGTTTTATCGTCATGAATGTAGGTCCGTATAAAATTTTGGGCCAAATCCGTCAAAGGGTTGACTGTCTGTCGCCCTGTATAATTTACCATTGAAACCAATCCGCTATCTCCATGCGCATGCGTACAGAAGCAATCGTCTGTGCAACCGAAAGGAGTGATTTACGTCAGTTTGTCCTTGAGACGGCAAGAGTGAAACCTAGCAGTGTGCGGTAGATGCGTTTTAATCGGTACGCATCTCTTTGAATTCTTTACCAAGATATTTTTCAATCACTATAATGAAAAACCTTCTGATAGTCATTGGATTCTGGATAACAGTAGGTTCGAATTTTTTTAGCCACGCGGGGGAAGAAGAAACGGCACCTTTTGGGGGAAGTATAGAGAAAGTTTACGGGAGAACACTCCCGATGGTTATATAAATACCAAAATAGTTAACACAAAAATACTTTTGATGAAATCATTTTATAAACCCTCAGTTTATAATACGCTCACTGAAATATCACCTCTATACTTATAAAAGGCAATGTTTGTGTGTATGTGTGTGTGTTTGTGTCTGAGATGTCTAGACGAATCTATAGCATTTACAACTATGACATTTGGCACACAGGTAGTCGTAATGGTGACTGAATGCACCTCGAAGCCGAAATTTTAAAATTTGATCTGGAAAATTTTTAGTTTAATGTTTTGTGTTGTTTTGGTTGATTTTTCGCACTAATTTCTCAACAGAATAGTTTCGAATAATTGTATGACAAAAATAGATACACCATCGGAAAGAGCACGCGATTTACTTTCTAATGAAGTTAGTTTTGAATTTCTAACGTAATTTACTGAATTTTGAGAATTTTTTTTAAAAAATAGTCACTTTTCAAAAATAAAATTTTCCGGAATTCTTAAAACTCTTGCATCCGATGTTCTAATAAAGATATCATTTTCAAAATGTTTTTGGTAGTAAATCAATTATTATTCACCGATTTAAAACAAGTACGGTTAAAATATTTTATTTCTTCGATTTTAGATTAATTTATTTTTTGATGGGATCAGAGAATTTTTCTTTATTGCCGACAGTGAAGAAGCAAGGCGTTTCGCACTTTTTCGCCTTGGCTACGCCATCTGGCGGGAAAAAACAGCTGTGATTTATTCCCTTCTTTCGCTGGACGCATTGTAAAGCAAGCAATAACGTTCCGATTATATCTTCAGTTAGTGAAGACTAGAAAAAATCAAATTGATTTCAAGGAGCTATTTACATAATCTGGCTTCAAAGTTTAAACCTGAAGTGGAAGATTTAATCTCTCTTTTTCTTTTCTTCTTTGATTCATAGAAATGATGTTTGTATCTTTCGAGGCGTATTCTTCCATTTGAAATCGTTTAAGGTTTCATTCGGTTTTCATTCTTTAACATTTTACCTGGTTTATAGGAATCAATCTTTTAAAACCTAAAAAATTTTGTCGAAAATATCGTTGATTTGGTACTGTAATTCCAATTTGAAATCATTTCGTTGAATGGCTTTAATTCAAAGTATCTAATGTCACCAATTAACTATTTTAAACAGGATCGAAACCATTTAAGGCGTCAGCCTGACTGAATTATAATTGTTTTTACTCATTTTGAATTCTATAATTTATAATTTCATTGTCGCTTTAAAAAAAAACGTATATTCAGTTAATGTCATTGTCGCGAAGAGAAATAATCGGTCAAAATCAATAATATATATATATTGTACAGCAAAACTAATTTAACCTGGCTAAAGCTTGTCCACAGCCAAAATGCTATTTTAATTGTTGAAAACTCCATTTACTTGGATTGCCTATTTCATTATTTTTAATAACAACAGTGTTCTTTCACTTGTTGACATATAATGTTTAAATTTGATTTTTGTTTATGATATCTTTAGTAATTTCAATTTATTAGATTTTATTTAAAATTGATGTATTGTTCAAATAATGACTTTTTGATATAGGATTTAATTCTTGTTTACTTTATTTCTGTCTGATTATATACTAGTTATATTTGGATTTATATTATATATATATATATATATATATTGTATTGATTTTGTTTTCAAAAATTTATTTTATGTCATTGTGGGCTTTAAAAAACATTTTGTTGAAATTCATGATACCACGGGCAAAGCCGTGCGGGTACTGCTAGTAAGGGGTATAAAACTTAAAAAGTTTTGAGACTACCTCTGATGTCAAGAAACTACAGTCGGACCTCTATTTTGCGAACCTCTATTTTGCGAACTTTTTCTTGAAACCAAGAACATTTTAAGAATTTCTTCGTAAAATAACCTACAAATAGCGAAGTGCATTCTCTATTTAACGAACTTTTTCTTGTGATCCAATATTTTTTTCCTTCCTGTTTCTCAAAATATTTCTAAACATTTCAGACTTATTCCTTCTTTTAACACATTTTATGGTGATCAATGACCTTGAAGCTGGAAAATGTCAAAGCGAAAGTGTTTGAGCATCAAAGAAAAAAATTTAATTCTTCATGAGGTGGATAAAGGCGTCAAAAAAAGGATATTGCTTTAAAATTTGGTATTCCTCCAAACAGCTTATCAACCATAATAAAAAAAATCGTGATAAGATACAAAATTATGATTCATCGAATTCTTTTTCAAAACGTTTAAAGATGTGGATGAGGCAGTTTTGAAGTGGACAGTGTGAAAAATAAAAACAATACAGCGATGAATTGCGATGAAGACGAAGATGATGAAGATGGAAATGATCAGGATGCAGAAATCAACAAATCTTCGTATGATGAAATGCCAAAATTCATTAATTTTAATATAAAAATTATTTTTTTTAAATTGAAAATACAGTGTATTCCCGGAGAATGTTTTGTTTTATTCTTGTTTTCTTCGCAGATTTCTTTTTGATGGGTAAAATATATAAAACAAATAGATATTAATTTACAAAATAAAGGTGTGATTAATTACTTTTTTAATAATATTTAATGTTTATGAATTTAAAATCTGTTTTGTGTGACAGTGTATTCCCGGAGAATGTTTTGTTTTATTCTTGTTTTCTTTGCAGATTTCTTTTTGATGGGTAAAATATATAAAACAAATAGATATTAATTTACAAAATAAAGGTGTGATTAATTACTTTTTTAATAACATTTAATGCTTATGAATTTAAAATCTGTTTTGTGTAGTTTAAAGTATTTTAAAAGGTGAATCTCTATTTAACGAATTTTCCATATAACGAACTTTTTTTCGGGAGTTAGCGACTTCGTTAAATAGAGGTCCGACTGTACCTTATTTACAAATATCTACTTATTATTTTATGAAACTACCTTATTGAAGGTGACAGTAGACACACTGCCACTTAAATAGGGGTCTACTTAAACCGCAATACAACATTCACAGCGTTTTTGCTACTTCTAGAATGTCTCCTAGAAGTCCACTCCTCGAAGCACGCCAAGAATCTTCTGTGATTAGCGAGAAGTTCCGCGATGATCTGCTACGTCATATTCCAGTGGTGTTCTTTCGCTCTAGAAGTGCACGTGCTTACCCTTGCACGACACGTGGCGACATCGCCGTAAACTTGCCCAATGGAGAAGTATCCCGGAAGTCCACACCTCGAAGCATCTCAAGCGAATCGCGTAGGATTTCTTCAATGGATCTCACGTCATCTTCCAGTCCTTCTGCTCTTGAAGCGCGCGTGCCACTCTAAACACCTTGCACAACTCATGGCAACAATGCCGCAAACTTAGCAAATGGAGGGGGGCCTGGGATCTTCCGCTTCAACTGGGAATGGATGGTTAATGACAGAGCAATTGCAGTGGGCTTGAATTTCGTTAAATACGAGAATTGTTTTTTGGATCATCGCGGTGATCTAATCACATGACTATATTTAATCTATGCTTATAAAAGGCAATGTTTGTGTGCGTGTGTCTGCGATGTCCAGACGAATCTATGGCACTTACAGCCATGAAATTTGGCACACAGGTAGTCGTAATGGTGACTCAATGCACCTCGAAGACGGAATTTTAAAATTTAATATAGAATTTTTTTTATTTAATATTTTGTGTTGTTTTGGGTGATTTTTCGCACTCATTTCTCAATAGTATGGCTTCGAATAATTGTACGAAAAAAAACAGCTACACCATCGGAAAGAACAAACGGTTCCCGTTCTAATGAAGTTTGTTTCGTACGTTTAAAGTAATTTACTGAATTTTGAGAAATTTCTGAAAAATATAGTCATTTTTATGGTAATTTTTAATAAAGATTTCTTCAAATTATCGCATCTGACAATCCAACATCTCTATAATTTTCATTTTTTTTCAGCTTATAACTGGAACGTTTCTGTCGGATTTAAAACGAGAACGGTTAAAATATCTTTTTTCGTTCATTTAAAATTAATTTTTCCCTGATCAGGTCAAACAGTTTTTTTGCTAGCGAGATTTAACAGCGAGAGTTTCTCCGGAAGAGTGACATTCCTCGCGGCAGGTGACGTCATATTCTTTCATTCCCAGCTTGCATTTCTACAATCCGATGTGTATCTTTTTTTTTGATTTTGTTTTCAAAACGTTTTCGTGCCATTGTAGTTATTCTTTTTTCCCATTTTATTGAAGTCCTGATTCCACGGGTAACGCCGTGCGCGTACTGCTGGATTATCCGTATAAGTCGCTGTAATCTTGGTACATCATGTGCAACGTCTCTGCTCCAAATTTGCCGAGTTTACACAAAATTTCGCCTTCGGCTTTGTTCTTGTTAGGATCGCAAAATTGGTAACGCTCGTGGTCACAAAAATACGAGCTGCACTATCTCTCTTGGTACACTGATTTATGAATGTCGGTGTTCCCTGTGACTGTGTGTGTGGTTTTGTGCTGCTATCCGATGGCCTTTTACAGAAAGTCTCGAAACTTTTTGGTACAACTTTTGGCACCATCTAAATGTCATGACAGGAGAAGGAAATTCTCATTTCCTTAAATATTTCTTCCAAATAATTCTTTTCCCTTGAGCTATCCATTATAACCGCATCCGTTTTTACTTTCTCGTATGCGAAATATACAAAGAGAAAGTATTGTAATCGTCAAAAAGTTCGAACTCGAGAATTTGACGAATCTCGACGTTTTAGACCTCCCTGAGTCCGAAAAACACAATTTTGGAATTATGCCTGTCTGTGAACACGATTTGGTCTTCGATAACTCGAAGACTATTAGAGCTACGGGGATGACATTTGATATGTGACCTTGACACATAATTTGTAGTTCTCTATCAAATGTTGGACAAAATACCTCAACGGGAAGTCTGTCTCTCCGTCTGTCCGCGTTCATGTGAACACTAACACTCAAAAACTTGAATAGCTAGATCGGTAAAATTTGGTACACAGTTTTATCATCAGGAATGTAGGTTCGTATCAAAGTTTGAGCCAAATCCGTCAAAGGGTTGACTATCTGTCGGTCTGTAAAATCGTATACTTCTAAACATTCTAACTCGTAAACCCTACGGCTTTGATAAATAAAAATTGGTATGAGGCCTGCTAACATTAATTGTAGATCCGTGCCCAATTTTCGTTTCAATCGGTCAAGAAAAAGGTGTTCAAATCGCCCATTTGTCTTTTCTCGTGATTCACTTGCGCGAATCCTTTCCGCTTCTACTCATGCCTTTCGCCTCGAAGCTTCCGCTTCCCAAGCTTTTTTCCTCCACTGCATTAGGGACGCTTGTTCGTTTTACTGCCTTTTAGCTTATTTTTTCTCTACATGTTTTAGGAGTATACTAGAAAGTTTAGGGGAGGCCACTCCCGCTGGTTTGAATAAAATTACTGCAAAAATAATTTATTTCCATGTTGAATTTTCTGCAAAAATATAAACAGGAATTAATTTTGAGTTTTGATATTTAAAACCGAGATGAAAATCCAAGATAGCTGAAAATTTCTTACTGTAGAAATAATATGAAATGTAACTGCAGAAATGACTTCAGCTGCTAGAAACATTTAGAAATCTTTCTTGCGTATTATTTATAACTTTGAGACTCTAGCAAAAATATTTGGATGGAATATTTAGGGCTATATTCATCATTTAGCTCTCGAAATTATCTGTCGTTAATTTCTAACAGGAAATAAATTAACCACTAGATAAGAAATAATTTTTTTGCTTTCATTTTTTCTTTAAAGGAGCACTGGAAAATATTAATTAGCTTAAGAAAATAACTAATCAAAATAAAAAATATATATTTGATTCTCCAAATTGGTATTACCTAGTTATATGCGACTTACTGGAATGCAATCAAATTAATTAAAAATAAAATTTTATCAGAAGTATGTTTAGTCAAAAATAAGTTTTATAAAGTAATTTTAAAGGAATACAAAATAAATGTATTCATTTCTAATGAAAAAACATCATATAGATTTCTCTTTAAAATTTTCTTTACAAAGCTTTACATTATTCATCATACTTCATTAAAATCGGAGTATTTACTTTTGATTAGTCTATAACCGAAAACAAATAATTTGTTTTCACACTTTAACATTCAAATTATTCCCTGAAATACGACTGATCATTTTACAAATTAATTTTTCACTTTAAAAATTCAATTTGCTGAGCACCAAGTGAAATCATCAGTCTTTGACAAATATTTTTTTGTTCTGTCAGAACAGTTTATAGTTGCTTTTGGAAAAACATCTGCCTAACTCATTTGTTCTTGAATAAAATCTAAACTTTTTATTCATTAAAAATCTTATTAAACCTAAGTTCTGAAAATATCAAAATATCACATTGTCCTGATGAACAGAAGACTGTACATAAATTCTAAGTTCTACCACAATAGGAAATATCGACTACAAAATTACATCTTAACTAAGATAAAAAACGACGAAGAGCATATAAAAACAAAGCTGGTGTTTCAATCAGTTTCGACGTCTGAAAATCATCTTTAACCATTGATATCATTGCATACAGCTGAATAGGGATTTTTGTGAGCAGAATAGGGATTCACCTTCTTTTTACAAATTAATTTCTCACTTTAAAAATACAATCTTCTCAGCTGCAGGTGAAACAATCGGTCTTCGACATTTTTTTTTGTTCTGTCAGAACAGTTTATAGCTTCTTTTCGAAAAACATCTGCACAGCTCATTCGTTCTTGAATAAAATCTAAACTTTTTAGTAATTAAAAATCTTACTGAACCTAAGATCTGAAAATATCAAAATATCACATTGTCCTGATGGACAGAAGACTGTACATAAATTCTAAATTCTACCACAATAGGAAATATCGACTAAGAATTCCATCTTTAATTAATATGAATAAAATAAATAAATAAAAATTAAGGTATAAGCTTTTATTCATGCAGGAAAATGAAACCAAAAGTTGAAAATTATTTTTCTGATTATATTAAAATGCATTGTTCTGAATAAAGCGTAAGGAATTATATAGCACTCTTATATTTTGTATATTTTCTAAACAAATGGAATATTGTTAGAAGGTAAAGGTCTTTACGCTTTTTTATTCGAACAATGTATTTTATTGTAATCAGAAAAATACTGCAACTTTTATGTCTATTTTTTCGTGTGAATAAAAGCTTATACCTTAAATTTTTTTTTTATTTATTTTATTTTTCTATTTTTAAATGTATTACATCATCACACAAGATATGTTAGGCATAGTGGAACTCAAATTCAATTATTGAATTCTCCAATTATAAAACACATATTAAAATTAATTATATACATGTACAATTACATTTTTAATATGATTTAAAGACATTACCTTCTGGAAATATAAACTGTAATATCGATAAATTTATAATTGATATCAACAATGTAATAGAAGAAAAGATAATCGGATCTATGTCAACTTTCTTTTGCTTTGAGTAAAACGTTTAAGGAATACAAAAAAAAAATCTAGTTTGTTTATGAATTTAATAGAAAGTAAACCCAAGACGCGGTAGAACACGAGCTATTACGTCATTCATCGGTGCAGCGCTGAAGTATAGCGTTCTCTGTTAGTCGGGAAGAAAGCAACCCTACGTAACGTGAGGTTATTACCTTCCAAACTTACTGCCCAAATATAAGGCTAAAAATTTTAATACTATTTTCTAGGTTTAAAGGTATATAGATTGCAATTGTTTTGGCATAATGTATTGTTTGAAACCCACCACTGCGCTACCTCAAAGCTGTTGTAGCTCGATTGGAAGTGAGTAAGAAATCGATCTCAAGATTTGAGGACAAGACGCTGAAGTTGAATAAAAGCTTATAAAAAAGACGAAGAGCATATAAAAACAAAACCGTTGTTTCAGTCAGTTTTTGACGTCTGAAGATTATCTTTAACCATTGATATCATTGCATACAGCTGAATAGGGATTTTGTGAGCAGAATAGAGAGATTCACCTTCTGTTTGCCACCACTTCTCTTAAAAATACACCTGCTCAGCTGCAGGTGAAATAATCAGTCTTCGAATAATTTTTTGTTCTGTCAGAACGTTTCATAGCTGCTTTTGGAAGAACAAAGTTTGCACAGCTGCTTCGTTCTTGAATAAAATCGCTTTATATTCATTAAAAACAATATGGATAATTAAGTTTTGAAAATATCAAAATCAAATATCAAACATCTATCTTCAGGGACAGACGACTTGGATAATTTTTGAACTCTACCACAATAGGAAGTGATTGATCGGTCTTTGACAAATATTTTTTTGTTCTGTCAGAACATTTAACATTGCTTTTGGAAGAACAAAGTTTGCACAGCTGCTTCGTTCTTGAATAAAATCGCTTTATATTCATTAAAAACAATATGGATAATTAAGTTTTGAAAAATATCAAATCAAATATCAAACACATCTATCAGGACAGACGACTCCTGATAATTTTTTGAACCTACCACAATAGGAAGTGATTGATCGGTCTTTGACAAATATTTTTTTGTTCTGTCAGAACATTTAACATGCTTTTGGAAGAACAAAGTTTGCACAGCTGCTTCGTTCTTGAATAAAATCGCTTTATATTCATTAAAAACAATATGGATAATTAAGTTTTGAAAATATCAAAATCAAATATCAAACATCTATCTTCAGGGACAGACGACTTGGATAATTTCTGAACTCTACCACAATAGGAAGTGATTGGTCGGTTTTTGACAAATATTTTTTTGTTCTGTCAGAACATTTAATAGCTGGTTTTGGAAGAACAAAATTTGCACAGCTGCTTTCGGAAGAACATAGTTTGCACAGCTGCTTTGTTCTTAAATAAAATCGCTTTATATTCATCAAAAATATTATGGATAATTAAGTCTGAAAATATCAAAATCAAATATCTGTCTTCAGGGTCAGACGACTTGGATAATTTCGGAACTCTACCACAATACGAAGTGATTGTAATATCGATTAAAAAATTTCATTCTTAACTAGCATGAATGAATGCGAATCAAATAAGACCTTGTAAAAACAAAGCTGGTGTTTAAATCAGTTACGGTGTCTGAAAGCCCTCTTTAATCTTTAATATCCATGCACAAAAGAGTGAATAGGGCATTTCACACTTATAATGAAACTTAGGCATTCTTCGTTTACATCGAAATTTATGCAACGGATCGTAAAAATAATCACCTCATCGGCATTTTATAGCGACTCGGTTTTGTGATCATCGTCTAAGGCTTGTCCATCTATTTTTACGACGTAATGCTCGGCACGTACAACAATATAACGGTTCTCTACGTGCTGTTTCCTGATATACAGCCGTGTTCTATCTTCATCTATCAGACATGAGGCGACTTCAGAAGGAATTCGTGCTTCGGTTCGGAGACTTCGATGGATCCGATGTCAGTAAATTTAGTGAAATGATCCCCTGGCTGAAGAAAGCAGATGGATTTCATATCTCATTTTGTTCGTGTTAAGATGGGTTACACACAGGAGGCATGCGCGATTTATCAAAAGTGGGAAATGCTTGATTTATCGGGATGCTCGAGAAAGTGAAAGCAAGTTTAAGAATTCTGAAAAGCTTGAATGCCTTTTTTTTGCTTTCTCGCATACATATACAAAGAGCAAGTTATATTGTAATCGTTTCAAAATCTGAACCTCGAGATTTTGACGAATCTCCACGTTCTAGACCTCCCTGAGTCCGAAAACACAATTTGGGAATTATGTCTGTATGTTCAGAACACGATTACTGAAAACTATTAGAGCTACGGGGATGAAATTTGGTATGTGAACTTGAAACATAATTTGTAGGTTTCTATCAAATTTTGGACACAATCCATCTGGAAGTCTGGTCTGTCTGCTGGCTGCGGTCATGAACACTATAATTCAAAAAACTTGAATACCTAGGTGATAAAATTGGCACCTAGTTTTATCGTCATAAGTGTAAGTCCGTATAAAGTTTTAACACAAACTGTCAAAAAAGAGGCGTTCAAATTGCATATTAATTTCTTTTCAATCCGATTCTCATGCGGCGTGTACTGGTAGTTAATCTGTTATTGTTGTAAATTTTATTTACAACAATAAATAATGTTTTCATGAATTGGTGTAAATAATTTTTATTGTTGTAAATAAATTTAAAACCGATTCATTATTTCAGCAAATCTTTTATTTACGCGCTTTGCAAATTGTTACGGTTGTGGTAGTATAAATTGTTTCTTTGGAATCCACCCAAAGCAATGCTTTTAGTATTCATTGCATTGCCTATTTTATCGCACCTGCTTCAAAGTAATATTTTGAAACGTGGCTACAGATACTTGATTTCGTGGTTTGTTTTGTTTGTTCTATAATTTCTTCTCGTATACGGCGATAAAAAAAGAGAAAGTTAACTGTAATCGTCAACAAAAAATTCGAACTCGAGATTTTGATCTAATCTCCACGTTTCAGACCTCCCTGAGTCCGAAAAACACAATTTTAGAATTATGTCTGTCTGTATGTCTGTGTGTCTGTGAGTACGATAATTCGAAAACTATTAGAGATACAGGGATGAAATTTGGTATGGGATCTTTAAACATAATTTGTAGGTCTCCATCAAATTTTGGACAAAATCCGTTTAAGGGAAGTCTGTCTGTCCGTCTGTCCGCGTTCATGTGAATACTATAACTCAAAAACTTGAATAGCTAGATGGATAAAATTTGGTACACAGTTTGATCATCAGGAATGTAGGTCCGTATAAAGGTTTGGGCCAAATCCGTCGAAGGGTTGACTGTCTGTCTGTATAATCTCACACTTTTAAACGCCATAACTCCTAAATACAACTACTTAGATAAATGAAATTTGGCATGTGATCTTCTAACCCTAATGGTAGATCTGTGGCCAATTTTCATTTCAATCGGTTAAAAAAAAGAAGTTCAAATTGCATATTAGATTTTCTTTATCTGACAAAGCTAAATTGTGTATTGGCGCTTCTCGTGACCTTCGAATTTGCACTATTAATAATACCCTTCTTTAGACTTACGCGCACGCTAAAAGAAACTTTTGGATAGTCGTGGTATTCTTCGTTAGAGAATGTTCGCAATTTTTATTCGCACGGGGGGAGGGGAAATTACCCTTTTTTGGTAAGTATACGAGAAAGTTTTGGGGAGACCACTCCCGCTGGTTTCTTTAAAAAAATACTATTTCTGTTACTATTAAATGTGGCAGCTACTGGAATATCCCCATCAATGGACATCCATTCTTCATACTCTTCCTTTTGCATACCTTCAGGAGGTTCAATGACAATTACTGACGATCACGTCCCTGCCCGCTAAATGGACGGCCTTCAAAGAGAAGTCATGAAAAATAAACCCCGAAATTCTTGGGATGTGTAGGGGAAAGTGGCCCCCAGTGTTTCCTTACAAATCGAGAGAGAAATTCTACGAACGTCAATCGGTAACTCTGGTTGAAAATGAGGGATCGGTCAATTCTCTACTTCAAAACTGATAACATTAAACTAGGTAGTGCTCACCCTAAACGAATAATTGTGCGTACATTTGAATACGTTGGTTCGGGGCCAGAGGTTTATGATAATATAGAGCGAATGATAACATAAACCGCGATCACATTAAGCGTAGTCGACTGTATTGCGTATTCAAACAAACTTTATGCTTGCTTCTGTGTTTTTCTAATTTCCGTTGTTGACATGAAAATTATAGCCATCTGTAATCGGCGCTTTTGGATAACCCAGTAGTTATAACGCTGATTGTAGATTCAACAATCAATACCTGTACTAATATATCTTCTGGGATTAGTAGAACCAACGACAATTCTTTTCTTCGCAGAAGAATCTTCGGGGTCAGTGGTGAATCCAGGATTTGGGTCGGGGGGGGGG
>BGPR01030566.1:0-18583 GCA_013235015.1 Araneus ventricosus
TTTGTTTGCTCATTTATAATGCTTATGTTGTTTAAAAAATAACATTTCGTTCCCAAAACATTTAGTTTGTTTTAACGCATTTTTCAATCATTGCTATCTTTGTAGTTTTCATGAAGCCAAATTTTTCGGCTAGAAATACACATAAAAAATTGACTGGAAACTTTCTGGTAAGAAATTGATTTTTCTGTTGATTTCTTGGTTGCGGTCAAAATGTTTTTATTGAATGAAGATGACATCATTTACTTATAATTTTCATTTAATTGATGAATAATACTTACTTTGAATACATTGATGCTCCACTGTTGTATAGATTTTACATGGAGAAATAAATTAAATAATGTAAATTTCAAGCTGTACAAATTGTCAAACAGTTAGCTTTGAAAAATGCACTTCAATTCCCACCTCTATTCAAACATTCAAACAATAAGTAATGAAAAATATTTAAGAATTTTTCAATTATGCTCACACACAAAAAAAGAACTCGCTGCAGAATTCTGTTCGTTTCACAAACCCGAGACTAACACTTTTGGACAATTTTACTAGGGAAAAGGGTGATAGACGTCTAGTAAGATGATCACTTTTCCGGAATTCTTTGTTAGATCATAATCTTTGTTCTGATTATGGATGTTTTTTAGTTAGTCTTTGCAGCAAATCAATGAATGAAAATAAAATGTTCCTATAAACTGCTAATTAATATGTAAACATTCCTCTTCTCCATTTTTCACTTTGCCCCTATTTTGGTAAACTCAGCTCCGCCCGGCGCATGCGCAAAAGCGCGGAGGGTTTCCGTTTCTGAGAATGATCAGTATGTTAAGGTATTTTATGTCTTTGTTCAACAGTTAAATAGAATAAGCTGCGGAAAGTATGTTTTCGTTCAAACAATCAAAGTACTGATATATATTACGGAATGGATTTTAAATCCGATCAAACAGTCAAAAATTAAATCACGGAGAGTGTGAAAAAGTTTTATTCTTCTAATTAACTCTTTAATCCCGAAGCGACTTTTTTCTTCTAGAGCCTTTAAAACCGGGAATGTTGGCAGTAACCGACATGAATTGGATTCGCCCAACCTGGGTGGTCATTTACCCCACAACCCCATCCCCTGCTGTTCCCTTCCCGTAAGCCGCAAGGAAATGGGCTGTGATTGGCAAGAATAATTGGATCCCCCTACCGTGCTTATCTCTCAGAACCTCCCCTCAAAAGAAGCCAAACGCCTCAGACCGGCCTTCGTCGCTGTTAAGGAGATATTTTTAGACCGATCAGGACGCATAATACCAATCTTTACAGGAATAGGGACAATGGAGAAATTTCGAGCGTGCTGATTGGTTGTTTCAGCAACGTCACGTATGATGTCACAAACTTACTGTCTAGTTACCGTATAGTGGTGATCAAAGTACATTTAAAGTTTATCCTCTGATGAATACGAATTAACACCTAAAAATACAATTTTTAAACGAATTGTACTAACGAAAATACCTTTGTTATTTCCAATGAATTTCAGTCTTTCTACAACAAATTTGAGCTGGACAGAATGGCTTGAAATATTGAGTGTGAAACAAAATAAATAGTGGCGCCATCTCTGAGCAAAATATGATAACTGCTATTTTTAATTAATTATCTAAAATTTTCTTTTTAAATTAAAATGCAGTCTTTCATTCGAATTTAAATTGAAAGCCATTAATTTCCAATGTGAATATTTTGCACTGTCAATTATTTAATAATTTCTGACTTTTCAATTTTTCAAACTTTTTTTCCTATGTCTGCCTGATATTACAATTTAAGTAATAAAAAGGGTAAATAAAAACAAGTAATAATCTGACGTCATACGTGACGTTGCTGAAACAACCAATCAGACACTAGGGCAAAACTGAACCATGCGCCATTTTACCTCGGTCCGTAATGCCTTAAGAGCAGAGGTTAACAAAGAACTACTGTAAGGCTAGGCTAGAAACTAAGGAACTACAATACAAGTACATGAATGAACAGTTCAAAGAGTAATATTAAAAAGAGCAGTGCTTATCCAAACATATGTAATAATAGCTTATTTGGATAAACTTAGGAAGAAAACTCTGTAAAATTACAGTATAATGTTCTAAACTGTGCGTAGTGGCCAACTCTCACAGACTTTAACAGTTCAAGAATGTGCAGTAGGGTGTGTTATGAAATTCCAGAAGTTTCCATTAATTTGCGCAACAAACTGGGCAAAAAATGAGGGGTGGTTTTGTTTTGCCTCGTGTTCCTCTAATATTAGTAAACGCACATGTAAATAAATACCTTTTTTAAATATATATTTAATATTTTTAATTTAAAAGTACTATATATATATTTCATATATAATATGTGTTTTAGGTATTATAATATTTTATATAAATATTATAACACAAAATCCTCTTATAGTCTGCAACTTTATTTTTAGTTAAAATTGTGCACTACGCAATTTTGGAAAACCCCGGTAGTCAATTTTTCCGTCAGTTGTTGATAAAATTTAAGGAATGTTTCATAATTTAATAAAATATTCCAATTGGTAACTCGACGGAAAATAAACAAAACTAGCTACGTGACCCGGCGTTGCACGGGCTATCTCGAATAATGCGTCATTCCTTGCCGGAGAGAAAAAGTGAGGTCATGTGACACATTCCCAACATTCTCTCCTAAATAGATAAAGAAAAAAGAGCGGTTCAATCATTCCGTCCGCGTAAAGGCTTCAAAATATACTTTTAAAAAATCGCAAAAATAATCTTTATTTTGTAAAATTACGATTCCGGAATTATTTTTTGTCTGACTTTAGTACGGAAGGAATGAGATAACCCAGCGTTGATCGGAATCCGTATTTTTCATATCCCCGCCTCCCGTTTATGTACACATGAAGCAAGATGCACTGAGTACATGAAATCTAAAAGTGAAACCTCATAGAAAACAATAGTTTTAGTAACCCTATATGAGTGATTTAATTTTCTCTCTTTCTTTATATCAATTACCAAAACCCACACAAAACTCTATCCACATTGACTTGTTGCATTGTTCAGGTTTCCATATTGCAACAATAAATTTTTTTTTATTTCTGTCAGCGTCACTTTTTTTATTGTTGTTGTAACAATGTTCTTTAAAGTAAACGACTTCAACAATAAAATAAATTTTGAATTGCGCTGTAACAATGAAAAGTATTGTTATAAAGTGAGAACAATGAAGAGGTATTGTCGTAAATTAGTTTTAATTCATCATCTTTTCACTATAATTTCGATATTTAAATGGCGAAATGGATAATTCTTGAATTATCTCCCTCTTTTGGTACTTTCCAGCTCTCCGTCTCGGCGGTTCGATAAGATATTGACATGACATACAGCCACATTTTGTATCTTTGTTTACCTTGAATTTTAATAGATAGATGATTTAAAATGCTTTCGTTTATTAGACCAGTACACAGCGCAATATAAAATATTTTTCATCTAAGAAATAGAATAGTTAATTTTTCTTGTCAATTAATTGTAGTTGTGAGGAAACTTATTAAAACTCCCTTTGCCTTTCAGCATTTGAGGAGGAATTTTCAGAATAAAACATGCTTGAATAGTTTTATATAACTTGATCATGCTCTATAGAAATTTGTGTGCCTTTTCTATGAGATTACAAACTATTTTTGAATTTACTCACCTTCGTTTATCATAAAATCAACTATATTTGTAGGATAAACCCATTTTACTTTCGAGTAGGGGTGATCTGCTCCTGAACTTTAATAGAATCTTGTTTCTCGATTTTTTTTTATTGAAGTCAAATGTAAATAAAGACTTCAGAGTAAAACAATCGTGCATCTTTCGTATTTTTATGAAAGGCATAATAAATGCCTCAGTATCACAAACTTCAAACAAATCGATTTAATTTCAGAAAAGACACAAGTGACTGTAGTGGTACTCCGTTTAGCAGTTGGATATAATGTTTCACGAATTATTTTAAAGTGAATAAAGCAATCGTATTTCCTGTCGGTATTCTGACTGAATTCAAAATATTCATAGAATAACTTTAGAAATTAACGCAGGTGATATAGAATGCATATTCATATATTATTCTTTTAGCTCATACTGATTATTATATTCGATTATAGATTGAGATAGTGCATATATAGAATGCTAAGATAAAGTTACATTTCATTTACTGCATGAAGTACTATTTTATTTACTTCATAACTATAACTTATATATGTACGCTTATAAATTGCATACCAGGAGAGTAGACAAAATGATGTGGAGGTTTGTTATACTCCTAACTACATAGCTATCCGATTTAATAATTTTCTTCTTCAAATTCATTGTTGGTTCGAAATGTGTAGAAGCACAAAAAACTGAGAGATCATTTCGGTTATATTGCATACTCCAAGCCATTTTTTCGACTGCGTTTTCGCCGGGAATATGATTCTTAATGAAATATTTTGATATTCATGATTCTGCTTTAACAACGTAATTTTAAACTCTTGCGATGTGGTAGATATTTTACCCATGTTTTATTAATGGTCCTATCTTTCTGCTCATTAGTTCTATGTCATAGATATCCCCTAATGGAAGTCAAATAACATATGTCTGTCATGTAACATCTAATCAAACGTTGTCATGCCGGCGTTCTTCACTTTCTCTATTCCTCCTTGCAAAATATGCATTTGCTTTAGTTCTGAAAAATTGCAGTTTATTTAATGCTCATGTGGATATAGTCACATTAAAACATACGCTGAAAAAAAGAGATAAAATCTTACAACTCAAAATCACATTCAGCGATTACTGGGGATAGCATTTTTAATATATAATATCTCAAGAGAGCTTGATTTAGATTTCGAAAAATTTGAAAAAAATCCAATGAAAATGGTCTTGAATAGCGTGCAATAACGAAAGTATTGAACATTTACAAATACAATATATTAAAATCTGTTATATTTAGAGGAACAAACTGTACGCAACAATTTGAATTGATGATTGAAAATGATTTTTACATTTTATATGGTGTAAAAATTATTTTTGTCAGATAGTACTTCTCGGGGTTATTAATGAAAGGCAATGACTAAGTAATTTCGTAATTTTGTATTAATTAAAGTCTCTTATTACTAAAAAACATCCTCCATGGTGCAAAGTGTTCCATCTCTCCAAAGTATGTTGATACACTGTCGGCAATCAGATGCAGGATCTGGTCAGAGCGCCACAACTTATATGCATCAGGCATCACATGACACATATTCAGAACACATACACAACATCACATATACATACTCACAGCACAGCATTAGCACACACATTGCTGTCTCTTTCTTTATAAGATGACATGCCAGGCAGGATTGGATATTATGATGAGGTGTTTTGCGTCTTGCCTATTCTTGGAAATACAGAGTATTGTTGCTAAATGCAATATTTTATTTCAATTATTCATTTAGACGTATCAATTATATTGCTGAATTAATTTTTTTCCGTTACAATTGGTCCCTAGTAGTGAGTTTTGAGAAAACGATTTCAATAATGATATTGTATCAATAAGAATTATAAATTGCAGACTAGGAAACATAAAATAATTGAAGTAAAAAATTATTCTAGTACAGTGAATAAAGAAGTGTGTTTTTAAAAAATAGCTTTATTAAATTTATTTTTAACATTTTCTAACGTGAAAAAAAATTATTGTGTTAATTGAAAACCTCCGCAGAATAGAAAAAACTCATTAACACCTAATTATAGAAGCTCTTTTTTTTATTAATGAGTTCCTATTCAATCTTTGGAAAAAATATATAAGTGTATATTTTTAAAGTATAGTATACATATAAAAACTGGATCAAGAGAGTTAAAAATATATTCACTGTTCACTAATTTCGTTTTGAATATTTTCCATTTGAGTCGTTTATGAATTGAAGAATTACTTTTAAAGGTTGGTTTAAAATTCCCAGTCATAGTTTACTTGTTATTTTATTGGTTCATTTTTAGCTTTATCGTATAAGACTAACTCCCATTCTTTAATTTGCCAAAGATTGAGAGTATTTTTCTGTGGGTTGAATGAAAAAAAAAAATCGTAGTAAATTTTTCACACTTTTTTTTGTCTACATGGATGCATCTCAATTTTATCAGTTATAAGCATTTATTTTTTTTCATTAATTATTTACGCTTACGGGAATCTATTTAAAATGCAAATATTTTTATGCGTATTTATTTCATTGTCCTTTAAACAGATACATGTATTTTATGTCCCATAAAGGCATTGCTACAAAAATTTTATTTTATTCAGTTTAAAATTTGTAACTTTTTTTAAAGGCATTCAACAATATACTGTTGAAAATATATGAAAATTTTCCAAAAATAAAAAAAAAATTGTGATTTATTTTTCAAGTTTCTTAGAGGTTTGAATCATATTATATATAAGACATATTTTTAGTTTATCTAAATTTCATTCTGTTCCAAAATCATTTGATTTTAGATTATTAGATTTTCGGTAAAATGAAAAAAATCAGATCGACGCATTTTCAAATAAGCCACGACAGGCTACTTCTGTTTCAGCAATTTGATCAAATGAACACAATTTAATGTGGTTCCTACCGCATCATTTCATTAGAATTCCTTTTCAAGAATGTACTATGAATGCAAATTTGATGTTTGGAGAAAACAGGATTAATCACTGAAACTCCAGAGAAAATAAAAAAATGAAAACAGTTTTTATGCTAGACAGGACAATAAGGTCCAATTTGCTTCATTTATCAGATGACTAATCTGTTTATAAGTTTTACTCATTTTTTTTTGCGACTAATGAGAATAATTCAAAGTGATGAAGACCTTTCCAATAATCCAATATTAGATTACTTTTATCTGAATTTCTTTCCTATATATAAACACGTATACGTTAATCAGCACACTTACAAAATTGTTAATTTTTAGTGAAAATGGTCTTTTCTTAATATTTTCTCAAAGACATCATTTTAAAAAAAAGACAAATTTTTTTACATACCTTTCCGCAATGCTTTTTTTATTTACTTTGCATTCACCACTCTACATTAATTAGAAAATATACACTAATGGTTCATCATTTTTAATTAATTTACCCAATTATCAAATGGTCAATAAGTTTTTCTACATTTTTAAGCTGACTGTCAAATAGTGATTCCTATTTATGACCATATTTACATTGCAAAATCCTAATTAGCGGATATATATATATATATGTTCACAATTTCTCTAGCAAACATGGCAAATGTTGTATTTCAACTTATATCTTGATACCCAGTTAGGAACACGTTCTTTCAAAAAAAAGAAGAAAAGAAACAGTATCAAGACCGGGCAGAGATTAACAAGGCTGCGCAGTGAGTCCCTTAATGAAAATCTACCTCTTTTTTCTCTTTCATCATATCCCTTCCTTTCTCTCCAGAAATTCAAGCTTTTTTTTCCGATTACGGTCAAAGATAGGTTTGAAGAGAGTTTTTTCCCCTTCATCAGAAGAAAAGTGGTCTTTATGTAAGACTAATTTTGTTTCTAAAATCTCTGTAATACGGAGGCACATCATTTATTTCTGTTAATTCTTCGCTCTAAAAAAATTAATAAAACATATAAATAGAATTTCTCATTTCATTCTATATTTACTCATTAATATTGCATTTATCTTCGAATTAAAAAAAAGGAGGTATATCTATCATAAACAAAACAGTTAAAATTAGTAATATGATAACATCAATTATTGTTTTAATTTAATTATTTGTTTCTTCTACAATATGTTATAACATTGATATCCCTTTCATAGATATGATAAATTTTAATCTTTGGTTCTAGTTCCTTGTTGATATGAAGAGTATGTATGCACTTGTTATAAAACAACCGCACAAGCTTTTAGATTTTTCTTTTGAAGCTCACATCACGTATTTGGTTTCTATACCTTAATTTTATAAAACTCACCACCGCTAGTAAGTATTTTAAATAATGGTTCCATGGCTTATGTATGACGTATTATATCAAATTTTAAAACTTTTGACCCCATCTACCAAAATATATATATATCGTGTGAAGGTTCCAGATAACGCTCTTCAAATCAGCCTCCTTAAGTAGCCACTAGGACTGTCGGAAAGTTCACAAAGGGTAGTCACACTTAAAGAGCCTTTTCACTCAGCGATGGATGAGCGTCTACGGATCTAGTGACGCAGCACAAAACCCAACGTGAACTCTGTTAAAGGGAAGGCAGTGGATCTCTCGAAGGGTCAGACTTGGAGACAGGAACTAACCGTAGCCCAGACCTTTATTACCACAGAGACTGTCCATTGGACACTTAAATCAGAAATGTCCTTACAGGTGGAAGGAAGTCTTACTGGCTGGCATTCATCTCGAATTCTTATCAACGCACTCACGGTTGGGCGGACCTTGTTCCTGGAACGAGAGGAAGGGATTTAACCTGCAGCGGGGGGAGAAGAAAAAAAGTGGGATTTGATTTTTCGTCGGCGTCACCTCTTGATCAGTTTTGATCCTTGGATCGGCGTTGTTGTTCCAGTGTTGGATCGCTGGATCGGTTTCATTAACTGGGTCCAGTAAGTTTAGTAGCTTCGAGGAAGCATCGTTAAACTATACGCTTCTGTTTAACTTTTCATGAGCATAGCCCACCTCGTATCTGAACTGTACGAGCTTTTATTCAAGATGGGCGGATGCTCCTTGTGAGGACTGTTGAACTTTCCGATGGGTTGGTAAGAGCTGTTGCTCACAGGTGACCCTCATTTCTACCTGCAGAGCTGTCTCAACACCGGCATCCATATCACACTCACGTCTATGATCATTTATTCTGTATATGAATCATTACCTTATTTTGAAACCACCCGTTAACAAGAACCTCAAGGTCATTTCAGAAATAAAATCCATTATAGTGATACTATTAGTCAGCTGTTGATTTACGCTACCCCTGGGTCTCTAAACGTCATCATGTGACTATTATCATCATTACGTATTGGCTGTTGTGCCACTTTCATCTTACTCAAAAAACAAAATACAAACCTTTGGCGGCAACCAGGGTAGTTTATTATTTTCAATCCAAAATTGCATTCAAATTTAGTTTCTGAAAATATAAGTCATTTAACGCGCATAAGAAAATCGTGGAGTTTTTAGTACAAATTCATCAGCCCAGCTAAAATGCTTTGCAGTGATAGAATATAACAAAAGAAGCAGTTTCTTAATCAGTTGATGTTTCTTTTTTAATATTATTCATGAAATTTAAAACAATTGTAAAACGCGGTCAGTGATGGAACATATTTCGTATTCAAGATTTTTAAAACTTTAAAGGCAATTAGGATTAAGAAAAAATATTTATAAGGAAAGGGAAAAGATACAGATAAGACATAACATAATAAATAAAACATATAAATAAAGAAACCTTAACTTAAGATATTATGACTTTGGTTCCTCAAGAACAATACATCATCATAATTTTATATATGAGCCTGAGGGATAAAAACAAAATGAAAACGAAAACATTACGCATGCATCCTATATATAAAACTTGAGGCTTTGTCTGTTGTTTTATATGACACTAAAAACTTGTTTGTTTTCTATTTTTCATTGATTGATGATTAACCTAATTTTGTATGCAAAGATGCGTATACATTAATGAAATGAAAGTCATGTATGGATTTCTTATTTCGAATAGTCTCTTCTAATTTGAGACTCTTTACTGAAACCAAATGAATTCTGTGGTGAACTTTGTAATTGTTATTTTGAATCTTTTTAACTTGTTTTTTATTTCCCCAATTCTGTATTTACCAATTCTAGATATCAATAACAATCAAGAAAACAAATATTCTATTTACTCTTATGTTTACATTCAAAAGCAAGGTCAAATATTTAGAAAACAAGAGTTCTACTCTTTTTAAAATAGAATAACTAATTATTTTCTTATATTTTACCTTCAGAGATAAAAATGTATTAAAATAGATATCAGGCAACATTAAATCTAAAGACTGGAAACAAGGTTTTATACTTCAAAGGGAGATGAGATCAATTATGCAGAAAAAGAATAAATTCCACAGGTAAAGATTCAATTTATCCAATAGCGAAGGAGAAGAGAACGTGGCGTAACAACTATACCGTTACTTTTATACTTTCTAACAAAACTGTCTTCTATTTTTTAATAAATAAAGGGAAGCAGAGATAATGTCTCAAATGGTTTTGGCAAAAATGAACCTTAACAGCAAAAACAAATCTCTAATGGAAGTTTATAAAGGAAATTAATTGCGGAAAAATTCGAGGAAAAGAAACTCAGACATATAAGTTTTGACCTTTAAATTAGATCAGTTACATAGTTTAGATTCTATTCAAGTCTGTAATTTTGGATTGTAATTCTAAAAATTCAGCCATTCTAACTATTCTCAAGTTTGATGGATAAGAATTTTGCAGCATTCAATTCTCTAATATCTTCGCGTATTTAAAGCGGGTTCAATAACTCGGTACGTTCCCCAAACAAAATGAAGTATGCTTTATTCTCATCCGTCAACATACAGCCACACTTACATTAAAACGCCTCACATAAGAATATGGATGAAGAACATTTGCAAAGAGACACTGACAAAATTCTGGCAAACACTAAGCCGACGATTCGCACAATATCCGTTGAACACAACCTAACTACATCCATGTGTTTATGCTGGTTTTTTTAATTCGGTCGGAAGGGATAATAAGTTTTCTGCATTTATGATTATTAACTTTGGAAATTAAATAGAACTACAAGTTCTTGAATTCTACAATCTAAATACATTATGTACATTGGATATTGGTACCTAGAGGTGGCAACTTAGCACCAGGTAGATTCATTCTATCTTTCCTCTGAATTTACAACGAACTGATTTCTTTTGTTTCTTTTCCCCTTCTTTGTCCATTATTCCATATCAAGCCATTCAGCGAAAACAGTTTTTTTTTCCATATCATGCAAATGAAAATAATAACGGAAAGGAAACATTCAAACGAAATATTAACCGTATCATTATTCAAAACAATACCTATATATTATAACTTTTTTATCACGTCTACTCTCTGTAATTTTATGATTCAGTTTTCTCAATACAACTAAAACTTTTACATTATAACATCTATTTTAGGTAACACAAAATATATAAGGTGTTCCATTATTTATTTATTCTTATGTGTGTACATACGAACGTAATTATTCCAATACATTGTTAGGTCAAACAGACCTCTTTACAATCATATGACAAAATCTTGCATATCACTACTAAGTAATGCCTAACTATGCAATGAATATTTGACTACGTTCAGCAGCAATGACTTCAAAATTTAGGCAGAAAACAAAATGTGTTTGTAACCTTTCATTTCAATGTGATTTTGAGAATTATTGTCATCGACTTGGCAGACGCATGTTTTGCTGCTTCGCGTGTCTGTCTAGGTATTCAAAGTTTGTGATACTCTAAATATCTGTATACATTTTGTAGTAGTCGACTTAAAAACAAGTTATCACCCTCCAAATGTATTTTAATGCAGTGGATAAATAAAAAAAATTGAAGAAGACAAAAAAAATGTGAATTCTGAAAACGATGTCGTTGTTTTTGCTTGATCAATGAGCTCAATTTTTTTCTAACAAATCTGGCATCTGTTGATAAAAAGTCTTGCAAATGTATACTAGACACGACGCGTTGTACAAGGTGGCGGGTATAAATATCCGCGGCTGTAGCCCGATAGCTAAGAACCAAAGAATATACCTCGATTTTGTTAATTATTACAATGTTTTTTCTTAATTTCCCACTTTTTAAATAATACAAACATTTCAACATTGCTTCCTGGCTTGACGGGAGGCTCGAAGAGCCTCTACGCACCTTTGGTCATTCTACTCTTGTAGATTGTGCGCGGGTCAGAGACACTTTTTGGCTAGTTATTTCATTGTATTTTTATTAAATTATGAAAGTGTGTACTGTTTTTTATGATTTTATTGTCAGGCAGGTAAAGTCTGTAAAATTAGATGTTTTGGGTTCTACTTTAGCCTTGAGGTTTGAGCCGTCATTGATAAGTTTTTTATGACCTGTAGCCACCCCCATTAGTCTAGATTCATACGCCACTGCTCAAACTTACTCATTATCTGATATCAAACATATTTAGGTATAAAATAAACTTTCTGACTTTTATACTTAATGTCTTAACTTCTTTTATTTTCATATTACTTATTATTAAATTTTCTATTTTCTTCTTTTTTTTTGGAAGGGATTGGTATCATTATTCATACCACTGCGTGTGTCAAGAACATTTGAGTTGTTTATGGTTCTTTTGTTTTAGTATCAATTGAAACATCTGATGGAACAATTTTACAAGAACTTTGAAATATGATAAATCGGTGTACTCACGGGGCATTGTCCTTCCATTATGGGGGTTAAGGGGAGTTGGAACCCTAAGTTCGTTAACCCTAACCCTATATTACTTCGATCTACCTTTCTTCAAATTTGTTATATATTCATGTTTGAGATTTTTTGTATACAAGTAAAATTACACTTTACTTTCATTATACTGAAAGGAGTTTTTTAAAAAAAAAAAAAAAAAAAAATCAAAAAATTTATTTTCACAATTTACTTTCTCACATTATACAGAAGTATACAAAGAGAAAGTATTGTAATCTTAAAAAGTCAGACTCAAGATTTTGACAGTCTCCCGTTTTTAGACCTCCCTACGAAAACAATTTTATGAATTATGTCTGTGTGTGTGTGTGTGTGTCTGTCTGTGAACACGATAACTCAGAAAACTATTGTAGAGCTACAGGGATGGTGGTATATGGTCTTTAGTATGAATTTGTAGGTTCTATCAGGAAATTTCGGACCAAAATCCGTCAACGTCTGTCTGTCTGCATGTTTCTGGTCATGCGAACGCTATAACCTCAAAACTTGAAAAGAAGCCAGATGGATAAAACATACACAGTTTATCGTCATGAATGTAGGTCCGTATAAAATTTTAGTTAAAGACTCGTCAAGGGTTATTGTCTGTCAGTCTTATAATTTACTTTTGAAGAGAGAATCGTTATCTCCGCGCATGCGTACCGAAGAAACGGAGAGGAATTTCATTACGGAATAGCGAATTACGTCAGATTGATAACTTGAGTGACAGAAGAAAATAGTTATGCATCTCTTCGGATTTCATTTTCTGCCTAGATATTTTTCAATCATAATGAAAGAAACCTTCTGATGGTCTCATTTAGTTCTAGATAGATGGTATAATGGGTTCAATTTTTTTTACAGCCAAGGGGGAAGAAGGAAGCAACACCTTTTGGGGGAAGTATACAGAAAGGTTTAGGGAGAACAATCAGTTTGTATTATCAAAACAAAAAATGTTAAATTAACCCACTTGATGCCCACCTTTCTCAAAATATGTATAGATATGTGAAAATTTTATACAATTAGGTACACCTTTCATTATACTGAAATGAGCTTTTTAAAAAACTCAAAACTTTATTTTTTTACAATTTTTTTTTTATTGTAGAAAATTTTCAGCCACAGTAAAAGTACACCTATAGTATATTGAACTGACTTTTAAAAAAAAAATCAAAACTTTATTTTTACAATTTTTTTGTGTGTCAAGGGTAAAAATTTCACTATATCTAATCAAATATTTTGTAAATTTATAAAAAAAATTAAATTAACAAAAAAACTCATTGACTCAGTATAATGAGAAAGGGCATTACTTCTTGTATAAAAGTTCTAAACATTTATTATAACAAGATTTGAAAGGAATTAAGAAATAACAATTAGAGTTAACGAACTTAGGGTTAACTTTAAAACTGAATTACATGGCGGCTCTGTCTCTATCCAAATTAGTAAAACATTTGCTAAACAATTACGTCAAATAGTAGAAACTTTACGGTTGTATCGTAAAAAAATTATTAGTATTTTAGATAAATAATAATTAATATATTGAAAAAATTGATGTTATATGTCCTCCTGTTTTTTGACAAGTTAACAATGTACTCTAAAATGTTCCTTATTACACTAAGAATAATATCGCATTGGACTTAACCAAGATTAACGCGTGGTATGTTGCAGGAAGGCTGTTTTTTGGAGTTGGGCTAGTAATAAAATCGATTTCAGGTGATAAAAGACAACACTTGAGCTTGCAACCTCGCCAGCATTTCCTCAAACTGCCGTACCACAGAACTTGAAGATGCTTGACCGTTGGATGGATTTGATTTATTATGCCTCAGGCCCTTTGATCATCGTCAGACTAGGTCTGAAACCATTGAACTTTTCCCGATCTTGAATCCAGGGCCTTAACACCATAGCTGTGATGTTCATGATGTGACTCTTATTAAAAGTATTAGTTATGTTATTAAAATAAACAATCGATAATACTACCACACTAGAACAGAGGTGTAAATCGCAAAGATACTACTAGAATAGACGGGGTGTACTGCATTTTCAGGATGAAGACTTTTTTATAAAGACAACACATTTATTTCCATATTTTTTCACCCAAACCAAATCATTTGCAAAACAATGTACAACATTCATTTCGTTACATTTATTCTCTACTCATTTTAATTTTTAAAACCACTTATTTTTTCTGAGTTTCTAGTCGCGTTCTTTACAGACAAATACCATTATTTACCACTATAAATTTTTATTACATTTAGAAATATAGATATTTTTTGTTTCAAATATCACAAGTGCTTAAATCGCGTATTCTACTAGAACAGAAGCGTAAAATCGCAAGATACTACTAGAATGAAACAACTTTCGGAACTGAGGATTTTGGGTACATAATCTGATGTTAGATCCTTAACTTTTACTGTTAACTTTCTATTACTTGGTATTTAACCTTCCTTGCTGAACAATGATGAGAATTCCTTACTAACTTTTCATTACTCATTTGCTTGGTATTTTGACTTGAAGAACAGCATTTTTTGTACTTTGACCATACAGACAACAAAGCAACATGACAATCAATAATTAATCGATTTCACCAAAACCTTTATTAGAATTCTTTTTGCAGACTTTATTAAATGCCAATTTTCTAAAATTGATTTAAAATTTTTTTTTGACTTTCACTTCTTGAATACTTACGGCAAAATACTTTTAAAAATCTTATTTTTTTACCAAAGCTATTGTGTGGCTAAATAACAGTTTAGCATAAAACATCAACACTGGGTTTCAATTCAGAAAAAAAAATTTCGAAAATTCTATAATACTAAATAGATGAATTTTAATAACTATTGTTTAGCAACGGATTCAAACCCTCCTCGCTTTTGCACATGCATGGTGGGTATTTTTAAAAAATCAAAATGGGGAATACAGAAGAATGCAAGGGTAATGTTATATTTTACTGAGCGTGATCCCAACAAAGAACTTGATACGCTCATATGACTGCCTGACATATTCAGATTAGCCAAATCGTCCATAAAAATTGAGCCCTTCTCTCGGAATCCCGTTGCTGAACATCTTCCACAACCAAGGAGAAATTCCTTCCAACACTGTAAATTAAAACATTCTCAAGTGCCACCAAATGAAACAAAAGTTGCAGCCTTAAGTGAAATACATCAATTTATTTATATTTTTTCACCTGCACTTGGAGCTGCAATCTATATGTGTAGAATTGATTTAATAGCATTTTCAGTATGTATCCTGAGCGGCAGCAGGCATTGAAACTTTTAGTCTTATTCTCCAGATTTTAGAGACAAGGAAATTGGGTATGTTGCTTAAAAAGCAACACTGGGCATTAACAGTTAAACAAAATTGGATATGTTGCTTAAAGACAACACTGGGCATTAAGGGTTAACAAAATTGGGCATGTTGCCAAAGGCAACACTAGACATTAAGGAATGAGCATTTAACACTGGGATGAATGTGACCATTAAAACAAATTGAATGTGAAACGCAATCCCTTTTTTTTTAAAGAAAAACAACATAATTGTACAAGCTAACAATTTCGTGGTTTTGGAATCATTACTGGATAATATTTCAGACTATTATTATTATATACTAACCATAGCTCCTATTAGCCAAAATATTTATAAACTATCAATTTATCAAGTAAAATGTAGCAAATTTTCAAAACAATCGTTGTCTTGAAACTGACATTGAATAAAACCAAGTAAAAAACAGTTCCTGTGGTAAATATGTTTTAAATTTAGATCATACAATTGGCCTCTGATTATTGGTACTTTCTGCTCATTTCATAAATTGGCCAAATAAACAAAAGAAACACATTTATGATTGCAGATATTTCCCTTCTCTGGTGCAATACAACTAGAGAAAACCAATTCTCCACTAATGATGCTTTCTGGGTAACCTGGGATGAGAAGAAAGAGATAGCTATCTACATAGATTAGGGAAAGAGAAAGAACAGTGAAAAGAAACAAGCTCATATTGTAAACGAATGTAGAAACAAATTTGAAATGAAAATGTTTCAAGACGGTTGCAAATAACTACACCTAAAATGGAAATTAAAATAGAAAATGAAAGTATTTTTTTAAATGGGAAAATAAACATATATAGACAGAAATATGATGATACTTGTTGTATTACTGTTATGAAAAACCTTAAAAGTTTTGGTCAGAAGTTTGTATTTACGATATAAATTGGGGAAAATAGTAAAATGTGGCTTATTATAACTTTCATTAAGAACTAACATATTTTAAACTAACAAATAATACCATAAGTCCATTTTCATTATGATTTGTTGTTTGAATATTTCTTTTTAAAATAGTTTGGTATACACACAGCTTTTTTTTTTTTTCGTTTCCTTTAATTGAAATTTTTTACGAAATTCTTCATTACTGAGATTGCTTATTAAACATTTGCAAGAAAACTAGCCACGAAAGAAGAATTTACTGGAGGCGGAACTTGATTAATTATTATTCGTATGATGGGACATAACGACAAAGACAAATCCATTACTACACTGGAGGTAGAGCCTCTCATCGTAGTTTTTTATTTTTAAAGATATTTAAACCTCATCAACAAATTGTCAATCATCTGCACGAACTTTCACATTTTTTGTAAGAGAATTTTTCCTGCACAATTTTTTATTGTGTCGTTTTTAGGTTCACAATATGTTCTTTTGGTTTTAGAGTTTAACAAACGTCTATTTTAAAGTTAATATTATTATCTCCACAGGTGAGTTAATTTTCTTATGTCTTGGACTGATTATTCCATACATGCCAAGTACCTTGGTATTATTATTTAGTTTAAATTATTAACGCGTTCGTTTCAGTAACACTAGGGTTAGGGATAGGCTCGTAATTTTGATCCGCGGAATGAATGGCAGGGATGACTGGTTTCAATGCCTCCCTATCTAAAATTCCACACCACACCAGCGAGAGGGACTTTGGTCGGCCACGTAGATTTAACGCGCAAGGCCCACATACACGCCAGTTTTCAATGGAATCGGGCTTCGAAGATGGAACAACTTCAGTCCCAGAGAGCCGAGACAGGCATTTCAATAGGCCACCTTGGGATAGTATAATTTAAAGCCTTATATGCATAGTACTTATGAGCGTTTGATGTTGCATGTAGAGGCCTGGTTATGGATGCCGGCATTTGGGTGACCGATTCACAGGTTTCGAAACCCATTTCCACATAATTTCCTTTCTATGGGGTGTTGGTCAAGTTCAAAGCTCATGAAACATCTTCACTGGTGCGTGGAAGATTGAAGCAGAGAGACCTGCTCAGGTGTCGTCCTCATCGTTGATCACAGTTTTAAAAGGAGTCCAGATCGCCAGTTGCTTCAAAGCGAGATATTCATATAGTATACAACTTAAACAGAAACATTTAATTTTTTATAGTCATAGCTGGTTCTCGCGCCATTAACCTCGCGATCCAACCATCCCTTTAGTGTTCAATGATGCATAATCTTAACATAAGAATTGGGTATAATGTACTGTAGTACGGAAGTTGACATTCTGAAATTCAATGTTACGATGCTTAGTAACTTTCACCTTAACAAGAGACATACAATCTTCTCTCAATTCTGTCGGCATTTTATGAATTATCCCTAGTCCACCAGATTAATAAAGTCAAATGAATTTCATAATAAGAACAGTTAAGATCTGGTGAGTCAAATGCGTTTCTAATTTCGTTGTAAAACTCAGCGGCAGATAACTTCAACATCTTTTATTCAGGACAATTACTATTTCTGACAGAAAGAAGCGAAGAATGAAAGGATCTTTCCCGATATTAATTGAGTTTCAAGTCTTGATGTAATAAGTACGTAAACTGACTGACAATGCTGTATAACTTTTGGTTTAGTTTTATAGATATTAGAGTAGACAACCTATTTTTCTAAGGTATTCGACAATGCAGTACATATATATTATGTAACTAAACCTTAATTGTTTGCTTGTGATACACAGGGAATGGGAAAAAAACTTTAGAGGGTATATGAATGGGGCCGCGGTGGCCTAGTGGTAGGAGTCTCGACCTCAGGACCAGAGGGTCCACAGGCTCGAAACCCGATTCCACTGAGAAGATCCCGCCGTTTGCTGGGGCATGTTGCGCTAAATCAGCACATTGAGTGGCCAAACCCCCCGTTGATGTGGCGCGAAGTTTGGAGAGGGTCCAGCTCATGTGTCGTCCTCTGTCACCCAGTTTCAAATTACGAAGGCCGTCCCTAAATAGCCCCTCAGT
>BGPR01030567.1:0-13442 GCA_013235015.1 Araneus ventricosus
TCATTATTGCTTCGTTCAGTTACGTATTCTTTTGTACATAGAAATTTGCTTATACCTTTGTAAATATAAGTTTTTCTTAATATCATAATGAAGAATGAAAAATTTTCAAAACTTTTCAGAGGTACTTGCGAGGAGGCGGGCCATTGTTGATTCTTACATTTTAAACTAAGAAGCTTGCATCGGGTTCTAATTATCCTTTGCTTCTTCAGATTTGAAACATTCTTTCTTTAAATTAATCACTTCATGACATCGTTTTTATCATGTTAATCAGAATCGTATGACGTTGTATAAATTCCACAAGCTGATATGTAGATGATTAATGAAATATATACTTATCTCTCCTGTAATAATTAGAGAAGGGAGAAGGAGACTTAGCTGTAATTTGCTGCAATAAGATGATGTGATAATAATGTTCTTAAATGTAGTGTCAACTTATTATTATTTTAAATCACTGATTAATGTTCTAAAATATCCATCTGTAGAAATTCCACTGCTCCTTTTAATAAGCCAGAGACGCTTTTAAAAGCTTATCAGCAGCTCTTACATAATTAAAGTATTACTCAAAGCTGCCTGTCTCTACTTTTAAGTTAACAATTGATGTTGGCAAACTCTTCGCTTCCTGTTATAACAAAACAATTATTTTTGCTTTTTTTGGTCCGCATATTGATAGTGTGAAATTTTGCAATCGTTTTTATTTATCTTGATGAGATTATGACGGAACGTAGCCTTGAATTTCAGGTTTATTTTTTAGTTTCCTATCCTTCACTGATCATAAATGAAAATTCTTAATTTTCACCAAAATTAGATTACGTGACTCAGAGACCTAGATATAAAGAAAAAAAGCGTACTGCACATGCACAAAAGATATGCGTAAGCTAAAATAACGGAACTCACAGTGATCCCATGGGCCAAAACTCACCAAACCCAAGAACCAAATCCTGTAATGTGTAGTTTTCGATATATAATGAAAAGCGACACTGCGCATACTTGCAAAGATATGGACAAATATGCAGGGTTATCTTCGATGATCCCATGGGCATCCTCTCCAAGAACCAAAATCTATGTTAATAGTTTTCGAGATCTAAAGAAAAACGTACTGCCGCATGCTTTTCAAATATATGGCTAAAATATGACTCGATCCATGGTTATCCACCTTATACCCAAGAACCAAGTCGCAATAACAACCAGTTTTTAGAGATAACTGGAAAATGCTGCGCAGCCACCAAAGATATAAGATAAAATAATAAGGGGTGCTTCAGTGGAGGTCCATGGGCCGTCCATAACACAAGAACAGAAATCTGTAATGTTAATAGTTTTCTAGTATAAGCCTGAAGAGCATTTTGCGCATGCGTCGTACAACTATAATGAAGCAGACAAAGAAAGCAGTCTTCTTGCGTAATGTCCTAAGTTCTGATCTACCATATTTAGGTTTTTTCAGTCTCAGCTCATCGGAGACCGTTTGAATTCATTTCAAAATTTGTACCAGAACAGGGCAGACAGAATGAACAGACAGACAACTCTATTGAACTACTATCCTTACAACGACATACCCCATGCTGGTTAAAATTTTTGATCAATATTATTCCATTTATAGTGTTCACAAGATAACCTGGGAAAAAGCGTTATACCACATATATATATATATATATATATATATACACCTATATATATATATATATATATAAACTTTTTTAACAGGGTGGTTTGGGTTCTAGGAGTGTGATCAGTGCGGATCCAGAAATTTTTCCGAAAGTCGTGTCATGAGTGTTGCAATGGGTAGACTTCGTATAAGGAATCTACCTAATAGAAAACCAAAAAATAAATAAATAAACAAGTCTTTGAAACATTTCGACAAGGTTTTTAAATGACTGCATCATTTTGGTATTGTTATTTATAGGTTCATTTCTGTGCTTTAGTTTCTTTCGTATATATGCTTGAGGGTCGCAAATAAATTTTTCTTCAGATGAGATTCACTTAATTTTTCCCTGGTGGAAACTGGATCTGAAGTGAAAAAATGCTTATAAATACAGCAGGAGTAAAATGTTTACAGAGAATTGAAGAATTACCAGTGGCAGATTGGGCGATAGCCCTTCCTCTTTGAAGAGAATATTCAAGTACATTTCTTTTTTAACTACTTATAATAGAATTAAAAAAACAATATCTCCAGGAAAGCTAAACTATTTTGTAATGTTTTAATTATTGACTGTCTACCCTCCTAACAGAACTTTTAGGTGTTAGTAAATCTCCACATACACACTCCCAGAAATCTTCGACACTAAAGGCTGAGAAAGCTAAAAGAAAAAAAAAAAACTTCAGGATAATCAAGTGACTTCTTGCTGAGATATTTCCATATATTTCACCAATGGCGTATTCTAATTATGGATGGTTTCAATCCTATTTAAAATACTAGTAAACTGTTGTTTGCCTTTGCTTCTTTTCTCTTCAATCCAACACTTGGAACCCCTGTTACAAGGTGAGGAACCACACTTCCTCAGATATGCAGTGGAGACAAGGAACATTTGTTCTACAATTAGTAAAAATATTTAAAGATTTAAAATTAAGAGTTATACTAGTCCAATATTTCATTATGATAATCAATTTCTGCTTAAAATATCTCTTTTATATTATTTTAAAATTTACGCTGTTATATAGCATGTGGTAATGTAAAATGTATTGAAGATATCATGCAACGTGCGTTGCAGTAATTAAAATCGTGAAAGAAAGTATTGTTGTGAATATGCTTACAAATATGTTTAAAAAGATTCAAGCCAAAATGAAAAAATTTATTTGAATGGCCTTCCACACAAACTACCTTTTTTGAGGCGATAATTAATAAATCATATAGAAAATATTTGAAGGAGATTAGTCTGTCTTTTAACTTATTTTTTTTTAAAAATGTACTCATAATTATAGCGAAGACAACGTGCACTCAAAAAAACATTATTATTATTTAAAGCAACAATATAAACTGGTGTATATAATGTAAAGAATGATTGATATACCTACAGTAGTCTGGTTTTTTACAATTCTGTGTTTTACAATTATCAAACTCTATTAGAAGGTGCATTAACATACCGTTGGGCAAGGGAAATCTTAGAACAAGCCAAAATCCCACAATGGCTCATCAAAATTCACATCAATTTAACTAGAATAAAATATCTTCTTTTGACTAATGTTATATATGAATATAATAGTTTAAATAACTCAATCTTAAATATCATTCAATACTGACCGGTGCAAATTCAGATAATATTCAAAGTTTTGGGAATTAGACGAAATTCAAAATTAAGCGGAGATTAAAATTCATCAACTAAAATATTGTAGAAACTTCGTCTAAATTTTCCTGCAATTTTAAGAAATGAACAACATTATATGGTAAAGAACGCACAAAAATCACATTTAATATCATAACATTCTATAAATCAACAATTAAAACCAGACCAAATGTTATTTAGTAAAAATATGTTTAAAAATATTCTTCATAAAAATTATTAAAGTGAATAACTTATAGAATAAACATTTCACTAAATACTATGTTGGAATTTTGATGCAGGGTGTCTCCCCAAACAGATACTCCGACCCAGCCTAGGCATGAAGATCGAACATGAATAGCTGAGCCTCCCTGACAAATAATCAGTGGCCCACATATAGCCCTTATTATGAGCGACTCACCGGCGATAAGATGAACAAAGGTTGACTATAATGGCTGGAGATAATTCAACCCCCAGCATGGTATGTCCCCACAGCAGAGACAGTCCTCCGCAATAATGGGTTCTCATCCCCATGCTTTAGATGCCCTTAGTGGGAATTTTAATGTGGTTAAGGGCTTTGATAAGTAATATTCTCCGGTACATTGTTTCAAAAACTACTCTTCATTTCGATTAATTTTTCAATTAAAATCGGTGGCTCATGTTGAGAAACCTTCGTTTAGTGAGCATCAGCTTCACCAAAAAACAAACTTCATACTCAATTGGCGCTCGAATTCCAACGATCTGCCTATAGATTCATTTCCTGAACATTCTGCATCATGCATGGCCATCATAGAAATAGAATAGTGTGGAACCACGCGCGTCCTTTTGATTGACATTGACCAACATAACCACAAGAAGAAGAATTAGAGGTCTCGCCACTAGACCCCAACCAACGCTTTTTTAACGTGAACGTCATAGACAGTACCATCCCATCGCGGACACAACAAATACATCAGCGTGACGTCACTGCGATGGCAGGAACAGAAACCATGCCTATCGTCATGACAACGATATAAACAATTATTAGTATTGTATATTTTTAACTCGTTTTCCGACGATTATTAAGTTAAGAATATCTATTTCTTTTGAGTATTGTTAATTTGATGGCCTAAATCTGACATGGGTAAAATAAATGTTTTTTTTCTCTCTAAACTCAATAATTCTTTATTACAGAAATTAAAAATAAATATGGAACATTAAAAAAATTATTCGTCTCTTGTAGAGGTACAATAATTTAAAACATATGGATGTAATTTAAGAAAGTACAAAGTATTTTCAAAAGGAAATATTAATTTCATTTATTCTTTATCATAACATTTTTATCATTAAGTCTATATTAAAAAAAAAAACTGCAAGAAATTAAATTTTGTTGATAAAGTTGCTTATACTATATCTCTTTCAGAATACGTTAACAAACATAGATAAATTTTAAGAAATAAACATTCATTCATTATCAAGATAAGAATGTAATTTCCATAAGAAAAGAAATTCATTTACGTTTTTTAACTCTGCAAAAGGAAGTTAATTTTTGTTGCTTAAAGTTAATACTATACTATCTTTTCAGAATATTTTTAAAACTTCAACTATACAAGAACTACAAAATTGATAGGAATGCAATTTCCCATATTAGAAATAGCTATGATTTTTTTAACTCTACGGAAATTTATATTTTAACTATTATGTTAATATTATACTATTTCTTTTTAAAATACATTAAAACTTCGCAATACGTCAAATTTTAATAACATTTATTATTCTTCAGATACAAAAATTGATAAAATGCAATTTTTTCACCAATAAATTAGTACGAGTTCATTTTCTAGATTTTCAACCTAACAATGATTGTTCTACTAAGTTGGTATAATAAATGTTTAATACTCAAGATAATGTAACATTTTTTTTTGATGAACCAACATATCGAATACAAAACATTTACAACTGCATAACATTTCAACAAACATTGAGATTACAAAACCAGAGTGGAACTGGTTGTGCGTATAGTTTAAAAGCAATCAATATAAGTATTAATAAAAATAAACCAAGAGCTGAGCAACTGAATGACCTTTTGTACACTTACAGAACCCTGGGTCAGGTTTTTTAAACTCCCAGCTCACTACACTCATACTGTCCAGCATGTCCAAATTTTATTGTAGTATAATTTTTTTGATCAAACAATATAAACAAATTTCCATTTATTGGAAAAGAAACATTTGCAAGCATTATAAAAAAATCAAATTACAAACACAAACATATTTTCCAACACCTGAGACTTGCATTTTCAGATTGTTATTCATCATTAACAAAGAAGACGATACAAAATAAACCTCATCTTTATTGTTCTGGTTAGAAAAAAATAATATAGGGTAGATCGCCAGTTTTATTAATTGGATCTTTCCAATAATTAACCAGTAATTTCAAATTAACTAATAAGAGCATTTAATACTTTTAAACAATACACTTATTTTACTATTTTCTTAATCTGATTGGTTCATTTTTTTCCGCAAACATGTGACTGTAAAATTAAATGCAGGCATGTATTTATACTCTACAACTTCATTGAAGAACAAATATTTTGCATTTTTTTTTTATCACCAAGCTGCTCAAGAATTAATGGATAATAAAACTAGTTTATGGGTTTATGAGAATGAAAACTTTCTTTTTATACTGATTCCATATCAAAATTAATTATTTTATGATTAAATGGTGGTTTACTTAAACTGGTACTTTAAATTTACTATATGTGCCAGTTTTGAACCATGCAGGTAATAAAAATTAAGGAACACTATATATTCAGTTTACAACCACACTGCTTGTGTGTGTTTTTAGCCATTACATAAACTAGAATAACTATGATTGAAATAAAATCAACTAATTTAGTTTCATTCCTAAAATAAAAGCAACTGATTTAGTGTTGTTCTAAAATGAAAAAGTAACTGATATAGCTTTGTTTCTGAGGGAAATATAAAATGCTTATTTAGTTTGTTTCTAAAAATAAAGTAACTGATTGAATTTTGTTCTAAAATAATGCTAATTTAGTTTTGTTCTAAAATAAAAATAACTCAATTTAGTTGTGTTTGTTTTCATTTCACATAGTAGCTCAATTAAAAAAAAGAAGGCAGGTAACATTTCAATAAAAAAAAATTTTGCTACTCTGTCTAAGAGTTATTGTACATTTAGGCCATTCAAAATGAATTTCAGAATTCCTTTGATTTCGATTAATTCTTGAAAAATTTCATTTCAATTTTATCTTAAAGTGGCTAAAACGGAGAATCTTCTAACCTATTAACTTTAATTAAAACAATGAAACAAATAAGTTAAAATGGTTGCCAAAACATCCATGCAAATTGATGGAAAGCTACAACAAATAAGCGTTGGCCATTTGAACAATATCTTATTCTTTAAAGAGCTCTCAATATGTTTATCTAATTTAAGCCAGCCTCATGTAAACAGCTTTTATTAATTTATACATTAAAAGGAATAATAAACTTTTGACAAAATAAACTCAAACAAAATCAAACGATTTATTTGAATAATATTCAGGGTAATTTAGGTACTTTACAGTTATCCATATTTCATTTTGGTGAATAGCACCATATGTAATAGTTTACCCAATAAAACATTCACTTGATAGTTTTTTTAACTATAATAACTGCGAGCATAAGTGGTTAACTAAACCTCTTATCCATTTTTATTGTAAATTCACTGTCGATCCTTGTTTGAAGAAAATTACTTTCCATGGATGGAATCAGGATTTAAATCATTTCTTCACTGCAGTCATCCCATTAGTGAACCAGCTTAATGTGAGCCAGGTTCCTGAAAGAACAAAGCAAATTTCTAGTACCTCCCATTTGCCTGTATAATTTCTATAAAACAAAACCCATTTCTTTTTTTATAAAGGCACTGCCTCATTGATAAATGCACCATGTTAGTACGTAATATTCAGCAGAGGGTTTCTAATCAATTAAATTCAAAGTAATTTGCAACAACTTTCTTAGCAATCAATGATTAATTAAAACAAAGATCAAAAACAATTTTGACAATCATATCAAATAGTTTTACATATGTGTTTTATTAGATAAACTTCCTTTGTTATTTAATTAATGAAATGAGAATAGAATGGTTCAATTTTTAATTGGAAAATTCACAAATATTATTCATTTAAAAAATATGTAAAACAAGAACTTTAAAATGTATTATATTAAGCAATTTCGAGAGATTCTTAATCAGTTCAGCATTAATGAGTTCTAACAGCCCATTTTTTAGCATAGAATACACATCTAAAATTACTTTTTACATTTTGAGCACAAATAACAAATTTTTTCCATACTGTATTCCTTAGGTGGAATTATATACGTAGAAAATTTTAGAATTAATTTCACCGTCAGATGACTCTTGCAAAACATATTAAAATCATATAGCAAGTACATTGGCTTTCTGTAATTTACAAAATTTTCTGAAATATTTTAGATTTTTGAGCTAATTTTAAAATAAATTATCCCAATTTGCAGTTTTGGCCATCACTAATATTATATTTTAGCTGAACATTTTAATGAATCTTCAGCTAAAATAGAAATATTTTGTATTTTAGTTCATTATTTTCCTTATTTTTAAATAGCGATTTTTTTTATGAATTTATAAGAATATGTATTAAAATTTACTAAAGCTGATTTTGGCAATTTCAGTTTGAAAAAAAAAACAAGATACGAAAACAAAATTTAATTTGGTTGATAAATACAAACTTCTTTATACCCTCACATAACTTTTTTTTTGATATAATGTAATACAAAATATAGAGGAATCAACACATTGCAAATACACTTAAAGTATAAGGTTTTTTTAAATCTACAAATCAAGAATTTGCATTATTACTCACTAAAAATATATCACAAATACTTAATTTTGCAATTCAATTTAACATTAATCAAATTCATCTCAGAATCGCTTTCTAAAATTAAGAGTAATCCATACATAAAGAATATTTCTCATCACTCAATTGGGTTCCTTAAATTGTGAATTTTCTAACATATATGTGAGGTAAACATTAAAATGGAAAAGCAACAACTCATAAACCCTAAGAAATCAGTTTTGAATATAATCAGTTAATTTTGAGAGCCTGATGATGAAAACTGCAACCTTGAACCTTAACAGTTGCGAGCATACAATGCGATCTGCATTTAATTTTTATTACATTACCACATGTTTGAGGAAAAAATGAACCAATCAGATTGAAAATAGTAAAATGGGTTATTTAAGGAAATACAGAATGCTTCTGTAAGCTAATTTTAGAATACTGGTTTAATTATTGGAAAACATAAAAACTGTTGCAGGAAAGCCAAAAGTGGAGCATCTAAGCATATCCCAAAACAAACTCTCAAAATCAAACAATCAAAATCTTTTATCCAAATAATTTTTTTTCAGATGATAGAAAACTTTATCTTAATATACAATAGCAGCAACAGTATATTAGTACATAGCATAATTTGTAATATACGCGGTATTTCTCTTGACATAGAATCTCAAATATAATTAATTTTAGATAAAAAGAATTGTAAGCTTACATTATTACAACAGTTAACAATAACAGTTTTGAGGCAGTAACAGGCACGGAGTTCGTATCTTCGTGGTTATTTTTAATTCACGATCAATATTATACAGCAATAAATACTCATAAAATTACTAAGTTATATTGCTTGGACTTCACATCTATTCCATAAGACGACAGTTAAAAGTTACTGAAATTGTACAAAAAACAAAAACTTCATTATAAAGCGAAAAATAAATGTTCCAAGTTATTTATTCGGCTCTAAACTTAGAAATATGTGCGGTCCGCTCAGTTGAATGAATTCTTTCCCGCATATTAATTTACGTCTAATGCTGTTAAACTCTTCATTTTGTAGGCAGCCCTAAAACTTTCCTATAGAATTTCTATTATGATTAGCAGAATGCGTAAAGATTCATGTTAAATTTCATACAATTTTAATAGCGCAGTATTTGCATTTTCGTGATATTTCCACATTTATTATTTGCATTTTTTGTTACGGTGATGTAGAATCGCCCATCTGACACCAGCTCAGATGGCGGATATTTCAACGACTTTTGTGATGATTGGCGCATTCCAGTTTGGACGAAACCACATTGTTCTTAAGTCCCAGGAAGAAGAATCGAGAGTTCACTCCGCAATTTCTTCTATGCCCCCCTACTCTCAAGAATCGAACTACAAACCAAAAACATAAAGAAACTGAACGCCATATTGCTTTTGGATGTTGATCGTAGTACGCTTTGGTTGTTCTCCATCCTTATAAGAACAAACTTATTTTTCTTAGATTTTATTTAGTTTAGAATTATTATTGTTCTTAAATTGTTTATGGTATTTGTTTTCTTTTGTGCGTGTGTATACTCTGGTTTACCTGCCTTTTCAAACAAAATTCCCGAAGTCTTTTATGTTGCCGCCTTTTCTATACACATTTGGTCTTTATTTCAGGCAGTGAAGATCACCCAGCACTGTGAAATTAAATTTGCATGAATAAATGTTAAGATTTAAAACAATGAGGGACTCTCCTTAAACTGAGGAATTGTTCTTAAAGTCTTACCATTATTCATGCAAATTGTCTTCATAAGTTGGAAGCTGCTACTAAACATACCTATTCTTTCGAAAGATCATCAAAACATAAGAATTTTCACAGCGCCGACTTCGAATTTCGTTTTGAAAAGGGCAGAATCACAGAGAGGCACACACAGAAAACAAATATATGAACAATTTAAGAACAATAATAATTCTAAACTAAATAAATCAAGAAAAAAAATAAAGTTTACTCTCTATGGCACTTCCAGAAGACAACACTGGCGTGCTACCGACGATCAACATCCAAAGGCAATATGGCGTTCAGTTTCTGTTATGGTTTTGGTTTGTAGTTCAAGACTTCGCGAGTGGGGGCGCTGAAGAAATTGCGGAGTGAGACCTCTGATTCTTCTTCTCTGTGGACTTAAGAACAATGTGCGGTTTCTCGCCAAACTGGGAAATTGCGCCAATCATCCAAAAAGTCGCCAAATATCCGCCATCTTGAATGGTGTCAAGATGGCGGCGATTCTACTGACAGCCGTAACAAAAAAATGTAAATAGTAAATAAAATTGGAAATATCACAGAAAATTGCAAATACTGCATAAAATTGTATGAAATTTAACATGAATTTTCTGACATTCTGGCACAAATTAGAAATTCTGGCAAAGTTTTAGGGTTGCCTACAAAATGAAGAAGGTTACCACATTTGGCGATAAATTAATTTGGCGCGGGAAAAGAATTCAACTTGGCGGACCGCACACTGTTCTTAAGTCGAGCCGAATAAATAACTTGGAAACATTTATTTTCGCTTTAATAAATGAAGTTTTGTTTTTTTGTGCAATTTCAGTAGACTTTTAAACTGCTCGCCTTTATGGAATAATGCTGAGTGTCCAAGCAATATACCTTGTCAATTTTTATATATTTATTGCTGTATAATATGACGTAGAATTAAAAATAACCACGAAAGATATCGATCCGTTGCCTATTACTGTCCAAATATTTATTGTTAACTGTTGTAATAATTTCCAAGCTATAATTCTTTTATCATTAAAATTAATTATATTGAGATTCTATGTCAGTAGAAATACCGCTGTATATTACAAATTATGTATGTACTAATATATGTATGACTGTATTGCATATATTAAGATAAAGTTTTCTAGCACTAGAAAAAAATTATTTAGATTAAAAGATTTTTAGATTGTTTTGATTTTGAGGAGTTGTTTTGAGATACGTTAGATGCTCCACTTTTGGCCACTGCAACCAGTTTTATGTTTTTCCAATAATTAACCAGTAATTTCAAATTAGCTAATAAGAAGCATTCCAATACTTTAAACAATCCTTATTTTACTATTTTCAATCTGATTGGTTCATTTTTCTCAAACATGTGGCATGTAATAAAATTAAATGCATGATCATGTATTGTATGCTCACAACTGTTAAGGAACAAGGTTTTGCAGTTTTCATCATCAGGCTCTCAAAATTAACTGATTAATCTAAAACTGATTTCCCTTAGGGTTTATGAGTTAAGCTTTCTTCTCCATTTTTAATGTTTACCTCACATATATGTTAGAAAATCTCAACTTAAGGAACCTGACTCGAGTGATGAGAAATATTCTTTTATGTGCATGGATTACTCTAATTTTAGAAATGATTCTGATGAATTTGATTAATGTTGCAATTAAAAATTATAAAAATATATATTTGTGGATATTTTTAGTGAGTAATAATGCAAATTCTTGATTTGTAAGATTTAAAAAAAAACCTATACTTTAAGTATTTGCAATGTAAGTTGATTCCTCTCCCCATATTTTGTGTCATATTTTATCAAAAAAAGTTATGTGAGGTATATACAGTTTGTATTTTATCAACCAAATTAAATTGTTTTCTGCATTCCTGTTTTTTTTTTCAAACTGAAATCTGCAGCTAAAATCAGCTTGGGTAAATTTTACTACATATCTTTATAAATTCATAAAAAAAAATCACATTTAAAATAACAGAAAATAATGAACTAAAATACATAAAAATGATTTATTTTGGCTGAAGATTCATTAAAATGTCTGTTAAAAATATAATATTAGTATGGCCAAAACTGGTGCAAATTGGGATAATTTATTTTAAAATTCATAGCTCAAAATCTAAAATATTCTTCAGAAAAATTTTGTAACTAGCAGAAAGCCAATAAAATTTGCTAAAGTATGATTTAACATGCTTTAAACAGTCATCCACGGTGAAATTTCAATTTAAAATTTTCTCTTAATGTGGCCAATCTACCTATGAAATTTTACAGTATGAAAATTGTTATTTGTGCTCAAAAATGCAAAGTAATTTTTAGATGTGTATTCTATGTTAAAAATGGGCTGTTGTGAAATCCCATTGAATAAGGAACCGATTAAGAATCTCTGTAGTCTGGTTAAGGCTATATTGCATTTTAAGTTCTTGTTTTTATTAATATTTTTTAAATGTGAATAATATTTAGAATTTTCCAATTAAAAATTAAACTATTCATTCTCATTTCTATTAATTAAATAAAGGAAGTTTATCTAATAAACATATTATGTAAAACTATTTTATTAAGGATATCAAAATATTTTGATCTGTTTTAATTAACACATATTGACATAAGAAAGTTGCTTGTAAATTACTTTCTTTGAATTCTAATTAATTATTGATTAGAAACCCTCTCGGTTGAATATTTATTTACTAATATTTATGCATGACAATGAGGCAGTGCCTTTTATAAAAAGAAATAGGTTTGTTTTATATAAATTGTATTATATAAATGGGAGTGTACTAGAAATTTGCTTGTTCTTTCAGGAACTCGGTCATTGTTGAAGCTGGTCTGTCTACAGGATGACTGCAGAAGAATGATTTAAATCCTTGATTCCATCCATGGAAAATATTCTTCAGCAAGATCTATTATGAATTTACAATTAAAAATTTGATAAGATGGCTTAGTTAACCACTTATCCTCAGCAGTTATATAAGTTAAAACTATCAAGTGAATGTTTACATTGCGTAAATAATTACATGGTGCTATTCAACAAATGAAATATGGATAACTTTAAGCACTAACTACCCTGAATATTATTCAAATAAATCATTTGATTTTATATTTGAGTTTATTTTGCTGTAAAAAGTTTATTATCTCTTTAATGTATAAATTGTAAAATGTTACTGATACATGAGGCTAATAAATTAGATAAACATAATATATTTTAAAGAATATGATATTGTTCAAATGGCCAACGCTTATTTGTTAGAATATTTCATCAATTTGCATGGATGTTTTATGTCTGCTTTTAACTTATTTGTTTAACTTTGTTTCATTGTTTTAATTAAAGTTAATATAGGGAAGATGCTCCAGTTTTAGCCACCTTAAGATAAAATTTGAAATTGAAATTTTCATGGAAATTGAATTGAAATCAAAATGGAATTGAAATTCCATTTTGAATGGCCTTAACTGCATTACCAACTTTAGATGGTGAGTAGCAAAATTTTTTTATGGAAATGCTACCTGCCTTCTTTTTTTAATTGGAGTCATTACTACGTAAAATGAAAACAAACCCAACTAAATGAGTTATTTTTATTTTAGAAACAAAACTAAATCAGTTACTTTTATTTTAGAAAC
>BGPR01030568.1:0-18582 GCA_013235015.1 Araneus ventricosus
ACTTTGTATTCCAAATCAAGATTTAAATGTTTAACAAAGTAGCTTTTTCGAAAGCGATTTCTAATGTTCTGAGTCTGAAGACTCAATTCATTCATTTGAATTTTCTTGCGTTGACGCTAATGACAATCTGGACCCAGAGGTCCTCGATAATGAAGAATGCATCATTTGCAGTGAGTAAGGAAACACGGAATTGGGAGTCCAGTGTATTATGCCCAACTCTGAACCCAATTCCACCTATACTGGCAAACACAAAATCCAAGTCCATGGAGATGCGATTTTTGTAATTGATTTCATTTCTTAAGGTTTGAATATCATATTATTATATTAATTGATATTAATATATTAATTAATATAAAATATCGGGGTCCGAATTTTTCGATTAAGCGTTTGCAGCAGCATCGATTCACTTTCAGGTTTATGCAAATTAGGTAATCGTCATCTTACCCGACATCGTTCGTCATCTTTCCCGCACAGTCGGGTAAGATGACGAATTTTTTTTCTAAAATGAAATTTTGAGGTCTTAAATTTGATCATAAATTTAAAAAAAAAATAACTTTTAAATAAAGAGTTGAAGAAGAGTATGGCGAAAAAATAATCCTCCAGCAACGAATATGGAGGTCAGGAAAAATCCCCAAAGTTTAAGGTCGCCATCTTACCCGACTTTCCCCTATATATCAAGTGTCGGTACGTTTAGTGTTAAAGAATATATGGCTTGTGACTAATAACGTAGCCTTTCTATTTTCAAGACAGACTCGGAAACTAGTTTTTTGCAATGTCAAAAAGAAAAGGGCAAGTTTGTTCAATTATTTATCAATTAATTTACTTGCATTTAAGAAATATATCAATAAATACAATTGTAAGAATATGTTTTTCTTTTTTGAAATTCCACATAATTTTATATTTTGATATTTTTTTTGCATTTTGCACTACGCCTTTAAGCAGAGGCGCTCGGCTTAGGAGGCCAATAAAACATAAAATTTTGAGGCATTATTTTTTTATTAATTTTCCATTTAATTTACGACATGTAATTTTAGTATAAAAAATGAATAAAGAAAATGATTATGTAATATTAGTATAAAAAAATGATTTAGATAGAAAAATGCAGCTGGGACAAATGGGTTAATAGCCATCAAAAATTTATGATAAGAGTTAGATTTTTACTTTTCTGTTTCCTTTACACTTATTTGCATAGATTTTCAAAAATAAAACCTGCAAGCAGTTCAACGCTTGGAAGGGAATTCATGACCACCCGACGTAAAAACAGCATCCACTCCAAAATTATCGAGTGGAATCTCTTCGATTAATAAAATAAAACAAACATAAATAATATCGGTAAATAAATAACATATTATTGCTAAATATTTATCTTTTTAAATAGTTGTATAAAATGTGTGTTTAAATTACATAGAGAACACAAATAACCTACATAATAAAAGGTTATTTCTTTGACTCCCAACAGATTATAAATTCATATTCACATAAAACAAAGTATCATTTAAAGAAGGATAATCAACTATACAAAATTTGTTTTATAGAAAATATGTCAGCAAAATGTTCATTATTAAATTCATGTTTTTTTAATTTCATATGTACTAAAAGAAGATGGTTATTGTTAATTACTGAAACAAAAACAAAATATTATTGCTTTAAATCGTGACGTGGATTTTTCTTCCGACGGAATGTTATTTCATAACTTCTGTATTTTAAAATCAGAAGAAAATAATCAATTATAATTCAAATAAATTGTTGGTTAGATTTTTCTGGAATTTCTTCTTGAAGTCAATACTCGCGATCAAATTTCGTTCCTATAAAACAAATAAATGACACAATTACTTTTCAGAAAGATTAAATGTAAATATGAATGGCAAGTACAATGGTTTTTGCTAACAATCCTGAAATATTATCAGATTTTAAAAAAATAAACCAATTGAAGTCCCTCGGTCATATCGTCTCTATTAGTTTAAAAAGCAATATTTAAATTAGTTGGACTCTTTTAATTTATTGAAAAACTTGTGTGCCAACTTCTAAACAAACAATGAACTTACAGTAATCTGGTTAATAATGTATGCCACAGGGTAAAACCACAAGTTCTTGAAAGTAAAAGCCCCATTAAAATACAATCTGATAGTAGGCCTTCGACGAAAAAATCTTTCACTTTAAATAATCCCGTTAATATTGACCATTTTTAAATTGTACAAGATTTGAATAATGCATGGGAAGATATGTGTTTTCGAACTTCACTCACCATGGACATGACTGCGTTCGGTCGTGAGTAATAAGAACTCCAGGATTATCCTGGCTTGTCCTGATTTTTAATTTTTTGTGCCGGAGTGCTAAAATCTGCTTAATTTGATTTTTAATGTTAAAGTTTAAGTTTTATAGCTAAAGTTTTTAATGACTAATGCTAATTTTAAAGAAGTATTAAAATGTTTTGAATCATCATTACTAATATAATAGCCCAGAGCTCTCGGTAACGCTCTGACGTCACCAACAATAAAGCTCGCGCCATAGCACTGCGAGACGTTAAACAGCATTATTTTATTGTTAGAGAACCTAAATTTCAGTAATTTTAAATATAAAAAAGTAATTGTAGTTCTAATTTTAAATTTAGTAGCTCTAAAATAATGAAATAAAATTTGCTATCCATTGATATAAAATTTATCTCGCTATGATCAATAGTTCCCGAGAAATTTTAAATTATATTAATGATATATTTCAAATTAATTTCCATTTTTCAATAGAAAGTAGTAAATTAAGTCAGTGGTATATCATGCGCGTGATATAGTTTGGACGCCACGATGCATCTCATTATTTAGTGCAATCGTGATGATATAATTTGATAATATTTTTTGGCAACGTTCAAATTTGAAAAGACATCTGAAGTACAAGGAAAATTATTAAAGAACGAAAAATACTTCACACTGAATGTTGTTTACCAAGAGGTTTTTTAATAAAGAAAAATGCAAATAATATGCACTTAAAAATATTTCCTGTCATAATACTTATGTTTATTTTATTTGTTTTCAATCAATGTTAAACATTTCTCTCGCATATATACCTATTTAAACACGTCAGATTTGATAGGAAATCTCTCGAATGAAGAGGCAATTTGCACCCGTCATACCATGACTGGTGATTTTCTAGTTTTAAAGAAATATTAAAATGCTTTGAATCATCATTGCGACTTACCGAAGGTGACAGCGAATTTTCGGATTATATCCAGGGCTATCCCGATTATTAACTTTTTGTCCCGTATTTTTAAAATATTTAGAAATTAAGTGTTAATGTTAAATTTAAGTTAAATTGATTAAAATAAATATACAAAAATTCAATCTTTTTATAAATTTCAGTGTTTTCCGTCAGCTTTGAAATTCTTCACAGACCTTTTTCTCTGGAAATTGCCAGCACTGGTTCTAATGGATTAAAACCAATACTTCCTATAAGTATAAGCACACAATACCTTTCATTATTAAAGATTTTAATGAAGCTTTTTCTTGCCAATGTGTAATTTGTTTTTCAGTCTCTCAGGAGAAAGCCATCTTCAGCAACGTCGGAGGTTTGATCGGATGCTGGCTTGGAATCTCTATGTGGGCCTTCGCCGGAATAATGGAAACAACCTTCTGGGAAACCGTTAAGATATTTCCGATGTTACGGAGACGCTTCGGAAGGTGCACCAGAGCTGGAACCTTCTCTAAAACCGACAAACATCGTCCCACTACTGTCCAAAATTACTAAATGCCGTATGGCTTTCAAGCAGCAATTTATTACATGCTTGTCAAAACTTTTGAAAGTCTGTCAACTCCTAATCATTATCACCCAAAGGTGCACAAGACATTGTACATACATAAGGTGACCAACCGTCCTCCTTTAGGGAGAACAGTCCTTCTTTTGTAAGTTCTGTCCTTCATCGAAAAGTGTCCTCTAAATGTCCTCCTTTTCAATATTTCTTGGCTAATCTGTAAATCTCTGCACTCGAATACCAATCGGGTTTTTTCAATTGCTAATGACTTTTGGACAAATGAGACATTGAGATTGCATGCTGGTACTCTAGATACAGCACTTGCCGTAAAATTCAATATGAAGCATATTTTCTTGTGCAGATATTCCCAGTATATTGTTAGTAGATGATAAAGAGGCAAAAAATATTCATTCAGTGAGAAAGTACTGATTTAAATAATAATCGAGGCATGTAAGCATAATTACAATATGAAATCTTACAAAGTTTCTATTACACATTTATCATGTTATAGCGTATGTTGTATTATTGTTACAATGAATACAATGTTTCTTTTATTTAAGACATTTTCTTCAATTTATTTGTGCCTCCCCTTTTAATTTAAAAAAAGTTGGTCATCTTAACATACAACAAATTTAGGCTGGAAGCATACAAACGACTTTTTATTGTGGAAAATTTTTTAACTCCCCTGTGAATACACGCAATTCTGTTTGAATACACGCAGTGACGAATCCAGAATTTTGGTCAAGCGGGGGCTGATGTCATAAAACTTTTGTATTGTCGTTACTTCATGGCTTATGTAAGTCAAAACACTTTAACTTTACTCACCTGACAATAAGAATCACAAAGGACACTACAATGCATTCAATAATTTAAAAAAAACATAATGAAATAACTAGCTAAAACAGCGACTCTCAGCCTGTGAGGCGCGCCCCCTAGGGGCGTGCTGATGCTAAATGTGGGAGCGAGCACATTGAAAAAAATATTATTAAAAAATTGATTAATTTACTAAAAGGAAAGTAAAAAAACATTCTGACATAATTAAAAATAAAACACACATTAACACTGATATAATACACTTTTAAATAGGATTTTATCAGTCCTTCACAATGTATTTATTAATTAACTGATAAATACTGAATTAAAATCCAGTTTAATAATTATTAGTGACTCCCTAGCCTGTCTTGTAGATAAAAGTTGTTCGAAAGAAGGTTTGATATTAGAAATAGAAATTGTGAGAACTTTTTCTATATTTAGCTGAGAACAACAAAAAAAATCAATCCAAAATTACATTATTATTTTATATAAAGTTATTGTATGGGGGGGCGATGAAAAGTTTGGTTGGAAACTGGGTCGCAAATACTGAAAGGTTGAGGAACACTCAGCTAAAAAAATGTTTTCGACCGCGTTAACGCTACAAGTAAGAGTGGCATGACTGCGAAAGTGGGAAAATTTTCGAGCTTGTCAAACAAAGCAATGTTGATATGTTTTATTTTTAAAAAAGAGGGAGGGGGGTGCTATATCTCTGCAACCTTATAACACCCTCCGATTCGTCACTGATTACACTGGACAACAACCATTTTGTTGCCCGTATGATTTTAGATAATTCTTATGTATTTTCACGCTCTGAATTCGAAAAACCAATCAGAATTTGTCTATCACCCTCCAATTTTATGCAACATGAACTCTCACTAAAACCTCTGTCCACTCCTTTCTTTTGTTTGAATCAATGTCGTAGCCAGGATATTTTTTTGTTGCCTTTGAGATCTTGACTGATAATGGTGTTTTTATGGTCACTGAACCCTAATATAATCTCGAAAAACCTCTATAACACGCTGTTTTTGAGCAACACTACTCGTAATTGCTTACAAGTACATAGAAAATGGCATTGTAATATGTCGGATCTTGTGTCAAAAATACTTTCTGAAAAAATTAATTGCTGGCCAAGAAGATAATTTTTGGGTTTGAAATGCTCTTACAATTATAATTTTCATAAAGAAAAGGCTCTATGTCAAAAATTATAACAGGCGTTTTTGGATCGAGAATCCTGCAACGCAAATACGATTCAATGCATGAGCCACTTTGTGAGGACAGATGTTTCTGTTTGGCAGCACGTGGAAGCTTTTGTCAAGATGGTGATGTCATATTTTGTGATGATGTTGACTCGTCGTTTAAGGCTCTAGAACTACAATATAACCCTCAAGAATGGCGTTTGTTTATAGCAAAACAGTTCTGTTACACAATGGTAACAAGCACCCTTCGATTCATGTAGAATGCAGCCGTTCGTATGAAAGAAACATATGAAACCTTGAAGCATATGTTGTCCAGTATTGAGTACAGCTAGTATTCTTGTCATATATGCGCCGATTTGAAAGTGATTGCCGTCTTAGTTGGATTGCAAGCAGGCTATACCAAGTTTTTTTGCTTTCTGTGCCAGTGGGACAGTAGGGACAGAAAAAAAGCTCTACATCAAGAAGGTGTGGCCCAAGCGACAATTGTGAAAAGGCGACGGGTGTGAAGAATGAAGAGAACGAACCACTAGTTGCCTCAGAAAAAATTCTCTAGCCTCCATTGCACATCAAATTAGGTTTGAAGAATTTTGCTAAAGCGATGGACTGTGGAGGAAGCGGATTTCAGTACTTAAGTCTGAAGTTTCCAAAAGTGAGTCAAACAAAAATTAAGGAAGGCATATTTGTTGGGCCTCAATTTAGACAACTAATGAAGAATCTGGTGTTTGAGAGTAAACTGACTAAGAAGGAAGCCGCAGCATGGACATCGTTTAAGGAGTTATAAGAAAACGTCTTCGAAAATCACAAAGCGGAAGACTAAGGTAAATCGTCAATAACTTGCTTAAAGGCCAACAAAACCATGGGATGCAACATGTCGTTGAAAATCCATTTCTTGCACTCTCACTTAGAATTCTATCCTGAAAACCTTGGACCAGTAAGCGACGAGCATGGTGAACGGTTCCATCAGGATATCTCAAATATGGGAGTTCGTTACGGAGGGAAATGGAATTCCAAAATGTTAGCCGACTATATTTGGACATTGAAAATGGATATTCCTCAAGCCAAGCACAGTCGACAGGCCAAGTACACAAGAAAGTGAAAGTTTGTAACATTTTAATATGCCTGTGTAAATATTGCAAGCTCAATATGATTTCCTAATGTATATAATAAGAGTTACTACGTTGCTCAAAAACTATCGGTGATTGAAAAAAACGGTTAACAGATTTGAAATCAGGGCACAAAAATACATAGGTATAGCCCTTTCTTTCTCAAGCAACATGAAAAAAATTTTTTTTGTTGTCCAGTGTTATACGTAGGTTCGCACATATGGCGAGACAGTTTGACGAGCTTTTAATATGATAATGTTTGCTGAATGTATACTATCTGTAAATTAGGACATGCATGATGAAAAAGCGTTCAAAGCGCTCTATATGAAAAGACGTTGGACCTGGAACTACCAAATAGTAGTAGTTACTTCTTGGGTTACGGTTGTTCTTCAAAATTTTAATTAGAGTTTTAATTAAAAATAATTTGAAATTTAATGCTTTTCCTCAAATACTTAGAAGAATATTATAGCAGAAAAAAAATTTTTCACCACTTTAAAATTTAAAAAATAAAATATTAATAGCATCTCGGTGTTAGAAATTTCATATTCTTATAATTTTTCTCTAGTTACAAAAAAACCCCATAAAATGTTATTTGAGTATATTTTCCAACAATATTTTTCACTGTTTCAGTTCCTGCGTTTATAGACATTCGCGTTGCGACGATATTAAATATATTTCTGGCGTGCACGATATCATTGCTATAATTAAGAGTAAATTAAATATCTATAATATAAAGCAGAAAATACATGTATCTGTCTGTCTGTCGGTCACAAGAACTCCTCCTAAACGGTGAACCGTAGCGACATGAAATTTGTACACAACATTCTAGAGCACATTTCTAGGTCAATGGTGCTATTTCAACTTTCAGAGTTAATTAGTTCTTAAGATATTTAAATAAATAACGAAAATTAGCCCTTTTAAGCTTAATGCTTAGACGTTTTTTGCCATAACTTTTGGAATATTTATTACAAGAAAATTATTTTTACGCCTTCCTAAAGAGCAAACAATTACCATTTTAATGATAGTTATTCCATTACCGTACAATATTTTCTCTAATTGTAATTAAAGTTTCAAAATGTTATTTTAACGCAACTTTTAACAACACTTTCTATTCTTGTGAATTTAAACTCAAGCTAATTTACTGTTTATCATATCTTTCATTCACGTGCATTTGCCACTGTTAAAGTTCATATCAGAAAATATTGTTTTCTTCGGACATTTTTATTCCCAAGGCAGAATTTTCATTTCCGGTATTATGTCGCATGTAAAAATTAAGCCAATTTTTGATGTTTTTTCTCAAGTTTCCGCCAACATTTTCTGAAATATATATTGCACCAAGATCATTAATATACTATCTTAAATAGCAGATAATTTTATTTTTACTGATCTGAATTTAAATGGCATACGTTCTTTTTCCCTATATTTAATAAAAATTTCGAAATTCATTTGAAACACAATCTGTAACAATGCTTTATATTATTGTAATTAAATTCTAACCGATTTATTATTTTATCAAATCCTTTATTCCCATGTTTTTTCCACTGTTAAAAATTATGATAAAAATATTGCTGTCGTTGAATATTTACAGAAAGGCATAATTTCCGCAAACATTTCGCAGCCTGCGCATCTTTCAATTTATTTACACAGTTAACGTTAAGCCAGACATTAGTTATTTACTCTCTTTATGCGATGCTTCTTTTAATATTTGCAAATTTGTAATTGATCCCAATGAGCAGAACATGAAAATTCATTCAAATATTATTGAGTCCGGTTGCTACCGAAAGGAGAGAACCTACGGAGAAATAGAAGGGCCACTCTGCAGTGCTTCTCCGATCAGGCACCCAGATACAAAAAGGAAGAGAAAGGTACTTTGGATAATGGTAATGAAATCCAGGATGTGAAGCAGCTTCTGTTGTCGCCGCAGCAATAACGAGGAAGACAAAAATTGTATCAAGGATTATTAGAATCGTTCCAGGCGGTTAAAAATCCAGAGATGAGAAGAAGAGAGGGTTTGAACTGCTGATCGAAGAGGTCAGATAACAAGGTAGTGGATGAGCGAAAACCGAAAGACGCTGCTGCGAAAAACTCTTTTATTAAGCTTAAAATATTATAAGTACTTAGACTTGAAAATATTTCTAAACCAAGCAACGCCGGGTATATCAACTAGTATATATATAAAGACAGAATAATTCAATCTTAAACATTATCATGCAACAATACGCTCGACTAATGGTTCGAGGCTTCTGATTAAAATTTAAGTCTCATTTAAATTTTGTTTTCGAAAGGAGCCAACAGAGTACGACTTTCTCGGCATCGTTTTCGAATAATGCATATCTGTTGAATTGAATTTACCAAAATGGAAACTGAATCCGTAAACTATATCAGGAACTATTTGATCGCTGTATGTATTCTTTACACCAGAACAACAAAAATTATATAGTTCCAAAATGAAAAAGTCGGCTATGTGTTAACGACATTAATATACTGCTTAGTTAGTGAAATAAATGAAGTACACACATTTATGGGTGTATTATTTGACACCAAGAAACACAAATCAGAACATCAGACGAATTTACCCTTACCAATTACACTTCAGTGAGACATTCATCAGTGCTCCACTCCACTTTGTTTGGAACACAGGAAGGCAAAACCGTTCGTCAATGTGGAATCCCGATGAAAATTGGTCGCGGGGTTGGAATTCCAAAGAGACTGTTATCCAATCAACCCATTAGGCTATAAAAATGAAAAACGATTCTTTGAGGCGAGCGATAAATCACCCGTGTATGTGTGGAGAGTTGGGGGGGAAGTGCTTTTGAGTTCCTGTTAGACTGGAGACATCAGGGCGCGAAGGGGAGGGGCTCTCTCCAAAACGCGGAAATGCCCCGTGTGGGGGAGTGGAGGTGTGTGGGAGTCAGTCTGGCGGGAGTAGTACTAGGGAGGATAGAAGCAGACGGTAGTGCGCTTTGGGGCGTCTGTGAGTGACCTGCCTAAATCTGTCGATTGCATGGGTGGAAAACAAACCGGTCGTTGGTCAAAATGGAGTAGAACAGCCGTCTGGTGAATGTGCAGCTTTACAGGTTAGACGGACTGCTGCAGACTGTATAAAATTTCATGCCAGCATTTACTAAGCACACTCAGGTAATCTTTGTGTTTCCACAGGAAATGAAATTGAGACTGAAACGGCTAATTCTTAACAAATCATTGTTAGCCCAATAAATGTCAACAGAAAATTTAAAAAAATCACCGAATGTCGTAGAAATAATTTTTAAAAATTTCGTAGAAATAATTTTTCGACGTTTAAAATAATTTGGAGGAACCATGTAAAACAGATTTCTGCACAAGCATTAACACAAAATTTAACTATTTGACTTCTCAATTGGATCGCAAATTTGTTGAAAATGTATGGGATATCATACGCAGTGATAGCCAAACTAAATATACGGATTCCAAAACTAGACTCTTGAATTTATTTAAATAGAGTGAAAATGCAAGAATTCAACGTTTAATCACTGGTATTGACTTAGGTGATTTAAAGCCTAGTCAGTTGTTACAAAAATTAAGATCAGTAGCTACATCAGATGTTTCTGAAAATTTGATTAAGACTTTATGGCTTGGAAAACTACCCGACTCTATTTAAAATATCTTAATCGTCAGTAAAGAAGATACTGATAGTTTGGCGGTTATGGCTGACAAAATTTGCGATATGAGCCCTAAAACCGAAATTTACAGTTCAAGCTATGAACACAATTCTTCTAACGAATTGTTAGATAGAGTTAAAAATTTAGAGCAGCAAATTTCTGCATTATGTATACGTACTGGAGCTAGACCGAGAACGCGGAATAACAATTATTTCCGTAATCGATCTCGAAGCCGAAAAAACCGGCGCCATGATTTCAATTCAAAAGGGAAATTGTGTTACTTCCACTTTCGATTTGGAACCAAATGTTTTCCGGAGAAATGTCAACCTCCTTGCAGTTGGACTCAAAAACCACAAGAAAATCAGGAAAATTCAAATCTGCAGTAAGTTCAGCGACAAACTCTGCTGCAGAAAATGTAAAGGAATGTCGCAAATTTCGCTTATTCGTCCGTGACCGAAGATCAAATTTGAACTTTCTCGTAGACAGCGGGGCTGATGTTAGCATAATTCCAGCTACGTCTCAAAATAAGAAGAAAGCAGAATATCAGTTATATGCTGCTAATGGCACTGAAATTTCAACTTATAGTATAAAGGTGTTAAATCTGGATTTGGGATTACGTCGTGATTTTCAGTTTCCATTCATAATTGCTGCCGTCACAAAAGCTATTTTAGGCAAAGATTTTTTAACTAAATTTCAATTGATTATTGATATGCATAACAAAAAATTAATAGATGGTGTCACAAATTTATCTATTCGAAGTCATATTACATGCGTAGCAAATGCAGATAGCATAAGCACAACTGACAAAAAGTCTCGATGTGCAGATTTGTTATTACAGTATCCGAATTTAACAAAACCAAATCTGTTCATTTGCAACTCAAAACATAAAGTAAAGCACTATATAGCTATTAAAGGCCCTCCTGTTTTTTCAGAAGCTCGCCAATTAGATGGAAATAAAATAAAATTGGCCAAACAGGAATTCAGATTTATGTTAGGAAACTTCATAATTAGACCTTCAAAGTCTCCATGGGCCAGTCCACTTCATTTAGTGTCTAAGGAGGATGGGAGTTTGAGACCGTGTGGTGACTACAGGCGATTAAACGCACAAACGGTTCCCGATCGTTATCCTATCCCAAGAATAGAGGGTTTTCACCATATATTAAAACAAACGAAAATATTTTCGAAAATTGACCTATTCAAGGCTTACTTTCAGATTCCAATTGCTGAAAAAGATAAACAAAAAACAGCAATAATAACGCCATTTGGGTTATACGAGTTTAACTTAATGAGCTTCGGATTAAGAAACGCCCCATCTACGTTTCAACGATTCATCAATGAAGTGTTTTTCGGATTGGACTTTGTTTTCGCATATTTAGATGACATTTTAGTAGCTTCTTCAACGGAAGATGAACATTCAGAGCATCTAAAAGTGGTTTTCTCTCGATTAGAGCAATATGGTCTTCGTATAAATCTTGGAAAGCCGGTTATGGGAGTGAATCAATTAGAATTTCTAGGATACATGATTACTCCGGAAGGATCGAAACCCCTTTCTGAAAAAGTAAATGCCATCTTGAATTATAGATTACCGGAAACCATTCACGAATTGCGTACTTTTCTTGGTCTAATTAATTTTTATAAGCGATATATCAAAAATGCTGCCAAAAATCAGGCGGTACTCTATGAGTATTTAAAAGGTACCAAGAAAAAAGATCAAAGCAAAACTCCGTGGACCGAAGAAGCAAAAGAAAAATTTGCGCAATGTGAAAAAGATCTAGCAAATGCTACATTATTAAGTTTTCCTAATCCTGATTCACCATTAGCTCTCTTCACTGATGCTTCAGACTACGCAGTTGGATCCGTACTGAAACAGTTTGAAGAAGATAGTTGGAAACCTTTAGCCTTCTTTTCCAAAAAGTTAACTAATGCTCAGAAAGGATATAGTAATTACGACAGAGAACTATTAGGAATTTATCTTTCGATCAAACAATTCAAGCATATACTAGAAGGAAGGCAATTTACAATATACTCTGGTCACAAAACTTTGATGTTTGCTTTTCAGCAAAAGAATGAGAAAGCCTCACCAAGACAACTACGTCATTTACAATATATATCAGAGTTTTCAACAGATATTCGTCACATTGGCGGAAAAGAAAATATCGTTGCAGATTCGTTATCCAGGATAGAATCTATCTCTGAAATAGACTATGATGAAATTGCGGATGCAGAAAGCGATAATAAAGATCTTAACGAGCTGCACTCGAAACCATCTTTACATATTAAGCAATATCCTTTGGATTCTGGTAAGCTACTTTGGTGTGATATTTCAACAACAAAAATTCGTTCTTTTATACCTCAAGATTTTAGGATGCATATATTTAAAATATTTCACAACTTAGCTCACCCTGGTGTGAAATCTACAGTTAGACAAATAGCTTCCAGATTTATTTGCCTCAACATTCAAAAGGATATCACCCAATGGGCAAAATCTTTTACCCATTGTCAAAAGAACAAAATTAATAGACATACTCGTGCACAAATTAGCACTTACAAAGAAGTAGATGATAGATTCAGTATTATCCATATTGACATCATTGGCCCGTTTCTTACTTCTGAAGGGAAAACGTAATGCCTTACCTGCATAGATCGTTTCACATGTTGGATCGAATTTATTCCTTTAGCAAATGCGACGGCTGAAACAGTAGCTCGAGAATTTTATGATCACTGGTTTTCACGTTTTGGAATGCCTTACCGTGTAATCACTGATCAAGATAGTCAGTTTACATCTGAGCTCTTTAAAAACATTGGTGTTATTTGTGGATTTAAATTATGCTTAACCACAGCATATCACCCACAATGTAATGGTAAAATTGAAAGGATCCATCGGACCTTAAAGGCTGCGATCAGAGCACACAATTCTATAAAATGGACTCAAACCTTATCAACAGTTTTGTTGGGACTAAGATCGGCTTTGCTTGGTGATACAAATTACACCATTGCACAAATGGCTTACGGACAACCTATCAGGTTGCCAGGAGAATTTTTTGCGAAACCCAAAAGTATCTTGGATACCAATACGTTTGCTAAAGAGCTACAAAAACAAATGGAATTGTTAAAACCACTAGATACTCGCCGACATCCTTCTCAAAAGATTTTTGTCCATAAGGACTTGCATAATTGTACACATGTGTTCATACGCATTGATAGAGTTAGAAAACCATTAGAACCTTCTTATGATGGACCTTTTCCAGTTGTGAAAAGACACGACAAGTATTTTGCTGTCACAATCAAAGACACCAAGGAGGTTAACCTGGAGTTTACGGTGCCCACCTACTTCGTTCCTCTTAGGATCGCCAACTGTCTGCCGCCAAGAACGGCGATGAGAGAACATTTGTTTGGTTGCGTCTAGATGTTTTTAACGAGTGACAAGCGCGCATGCGCACAAATTCATCCTTTCATCGGTGTTTTACTTATCTGGCTATATTGCGTCACGTTTCGATTGAACTGTTTTGTTCAATTCTTCGATGCAATTGGTCGATAAATTCGAATTTGAATAAAACTTCGTTTGGAATTCTTCGGATGGAACATCGGTTCAGTACCGTGTATGTTATTCTGTGTGTTTCGTTTCTCAATGAATAAGCGAAGATACGATTATTCCGCTATGCTGAAAGCGAAGACGCTGATATTTTTTAAGTTAAAAAATTTGCCCGGTTCACACTTGAAATGCCGCAGGCATTGCATGCTCAATCTCTCGTTTTCAGTTGACGCATGCGCAAGCGAGCAACAGAAAGCGTACTGCACATCCAAAACAGTATTTGGCGACGGCACATGAAATTGCGCCAAGAAGAATTGGCGAGAAGCAGGCTGGCACCGTAAACTCCAGGTTTACCGACAAGGATATCAATATATCTGTAAACAGATTGAAACCAGCATATTTGCTGTTAACTGAGGTAGACGCGCCTCATTACAAGAAATTAGATACTGCACCAACATTGCCCAACGAAAATCTGACTGCACATCAAGAAACTGAAAAACAACAATCAGATTTGATGGACAAAGATGTCCAGAAAAAAAACTACACGCTCTGGTAGACGTGTGAAGTTCCCAGCGCGTAACCAAGATTAATTACATACTATTCATTGTTATTTCATATTAATTTCATGTATTTTATATATATATATTCACTTTTGTATACAATTGCATGTATGTTGAAAAATTTGTTATTTTTGCAAATTGCAACTGTATCGTAACTATGTTGTTACTGGGGAAGGGGTGATGTAACAGCTCTCTCTGCGTATGATATTATCTTTGTTGTCGCGAAGTTTATTTTTTCAAAACTGGCAACAAAGAGAGTTGTTATTATAGAAACGATACAAATGAATAAAGTTCGATGTTTGTGATTCTAAACGCCTTCTTTCTTGTGAACTTAAATATGCCTCGTTTTCTAAAATATAATTTAATCTAATAATTGCTCCCATGTGTTAACTGCACGTAAGCTCGCTACACTGTATCTCCTATTTATTGATGAATCTTCTGTCTTCTTTCTTTGTTTTCGCTTTTTTCCCCTCTCGATTTTCGTTGCTTGTCGAACTTTTCAATGAGAAAGAGTAACCTAATAAGATTAAAAAGCGAAAAAACAAACTTTTAAAATAATTTCAGAAGGTGCTGCAGCCCTAATGGACGAGCCGCCACTGAGTATTTAACTACGTAAACGGAAACACTCAAAATCCTACACCCCTCTTCCCCTCTTTTTTCAACAAAAATCAAATGATTTCAGTGATCAAGGAATGAAACATTAGGAATATCTCCATCCCAGATAAAATTATGAATATTATAATCATGAACATTTCAATTAAGTCAACTGCTTGTATCCTAAAACTATTTTCTAAGTGGCTGCTTCTATCTTATTACACGGATTCTTAGAAATAGGCCACTACAATTATGCTTCTTATGCTTTAAAAGGATTCATAACTTCCTCAAATTTCCAACCTATAAGTTTGCTTATTTCAATTGCTAAAAATTCAATTGAAAAAATTAATTTACTCCAGACAATAGTCTGGAGCAAATTTCCCTTGAACAATTTGATATCAGAGAAGCACTCAACATCTCACCTCTGAAAAATGACTAACACGCAGAATAGCTTTATAAACAGGATCAGTATAATAAATAGGCAACTGACTTTGGGAGAAGCAACTTTAGGGGGCCCCAAGGGCTCGAGATTTCGTTTTGTTTATTTATTTTTGCGGAATTTTCAGAATAATTTAATTAATTTGCGTTTTCGTTGAATTTACAAAAGCCGTGCACTCGAACTCATTTAAATTAAAATCAAGACTCGTTTAAATTTTTGGATATTTTTCTAACAACATTCCTAATTAATTACCTTCTGTAAGTTTTATATTACATTGTTTCGTAATTCTAAAGAAATATTTTGCTTTCTAAATTATAAAATGTCCGATCTGTAACTAAATAGTATTTAGATTTTGTTAACAAAAGTTTTGCCTTTTTTAATTTTCACTATTTTGTATAAAATTGCTTTTAAATTTTAATTTTGCACTTATTATAAGTGATATCCTGAAATCAACGCTTTAGAAAGTGATCCTCAATTAAATGCTTACTATTTTAGCTCATCGAGATTTGCTACTTAAAACTGCTTACATAGAAATTAAATTAAAATCAATACTAATTTCTCTGGTCTTGGAATATGCGAAGAGGGCCCTCGAGGGATAAATCCGGCCTTGTTTATAAAGAAAAATTAGATAGGAAACAAAATCAGAATGCACCCTTGTAATATTTTGAGCTACGAATAAAAAATCGCTTGATAAAAACAGAATATAAGTATTCGAAAAATCCCTATAGTGGTAAGCAGAATTTCCTAATAATACGCAGTCTTAAATCGAACTCTATTCTTTGTTGACTACTGCAATCGAATTTGTCATCTAGTTACCGCTGAAAAGAAGCCTAATCTATCTGTTGATAAATGCAGAATGGTAAACGAGATACAACGCCATCTATATGCAGTTATAATAAGTTACATGAGTCTATAATATTTTCCTGATCAGAGGAATTTCCTTTGAAAAGAAAGGATTCAATACAAAACTTTGAATTCTTATTCGTAGTTTTTATTAGGCGTTGAAATAAGCAAATATATTAAGATTTCTGACTTTACTGACTTGCGCACGTAATAAACTGCAAGCGTAAGCTTTAACATTTTAATTACGAAACAAATTTCTATAAAATTTTAATCTTGCACAGCGCTTGCATCTTGCTATTATAATTGATAACTATTAGAATTAGCTTCCCCTGCTACCTGTTTCTGACCCTTGCCCCCCGCCCCATTCTTCCAATACATTTTAAAATCCTGAAGAGCAGTTCCAAACGGCATGTCACTTCCCTATCAGAGCAGTTAACGAAAAATTATCACATCCTAAGATATGAGTTCTCTCAACAGCAACAGCTACTCTTTACAGGCACCAGTTCTTGCAGTGCTCCAGCAACAATCCCACAAGATCCAGATGGACTTCCACCCACACAACCTTTGCCTCCAACAACAGCAGCAGATCATCTAATTCCCAGAACTGAAATTATCCAGCATCACCAACTTATCATTACCGGGGATTAGGCCCCGTTCGGGGGCCACGGGCCCCAAAAATTACTTTCTGCATTCATTCATTCAACGGATGTATATAGAAATCTGTGCTATCATGTATTATAGACGAGTCAAGGAAGTTTGACTTGTTGGTTTTATTCTGGCAGTGAAGTGGATAGTAGATACAGACCACAGAGGTATTCCGGTCTTAAAGTGAAGTATTGCTCCTTGACTACCTGGTTTTATTCTAAAAGATCGTGTAGAAAAAGCAATTTTCCTTACAACTTTGTGCATCGTTTCTGACGAAAGTTCCGTAAAATAAGATTCAGCACAGCACATTGTTTTATAAAAAGTATTCATTAACTATGGAAGAATAAAGATTATTAACATTACCTTGGAAGAATTGTTTCATGAATTACACAGGTCTGCAAAAAAAATTCTTTTGCAGCTGCATGGGATATTTTTGGTAAATTTTATGTTTTTTAGGGTGCTGAATCCAAAAATGACCTCCATTTCCCTCCATCCCGTACAGTTTTTTTTCCAAAACTTGGGGAGTTTGCATTAAAAAAGCGAAACTGCGAAGAAAAAAAATCAATATTTTATTACAATTAACTATGCATGATTTTTCTTATAATTGGAAAAAAGTAACAAAAAACTATTCTTTCATGATATATTTAACACTACCATCCAACGATGTTCTTGATAGTTAATTTCCTCAAGAATCATAGACAAATCATTATAGTTTTCTTCCAAATGCACAGAGTGTTATAAAGGAAGTGATGTAAATGAATTACCATTAGGCAGCAATACTGCTTTAAGGCTTGTTTTAGACGAATTTATGAATAGACGCCACAGAGATGGATCATATTATACGTCAAAGCACTTCTTTAGGCCTTGAACATCATTACAAAAACGAGTTTCCCTCTTTGGAGAAAAACTGAGTTAATTCCTTCTCTCGGTGCCTGTATCAGGAGAATGAAGATCCAGGTGTCAAGAGATTTTTATTTTTCAGTCTTGACACTAGCAATTCAGATCCATCTTTAGAAAGGCCTAAATATCTAACTAGATCATTAAGCTAGCTCTGAGAAAATGGTTGGGGTCTCTCATCAACAGAAAAATCTGAGCTAGATTCGTCCTGGTGAGGTAATGTGTCTCCATCCTCAGAATCACTCCGGATATCATCCAAACTTGAAGGTGGGTGTCATTCTTAGAAATATAAAATTAATATATAAAATCATTATTGGGTATGGTTTTTTGACTCAAGAATATGAGACCAGATTTCAGATTAAAAAAGAGAAATTTTACGCTTAATTAAACTAAAAACATGAGTTTTGCAAGAAAACCTGACGTGATGGAATTTTTTAAATATTTTTCCCGGTTTCAGTGAGTAAAAATCTATAAGAAACAGTTAAAAAATCCTATGCAGTTTTTTGGTTGCAGACCTGTGTTAATCTACTCAACAAAATGTTATAACTTCGTTTTTAAACAAACACTCTGTTTAATAATGTTA
>BGPR01030569.1:0-18582 GCA_013235015.1 Araneus ventricosus
TTAACAAAGTTCGTTTTCTCGATACATTGTTGCGTTAAATTTGGCCACGTGCGGGCCTTTAGCTCCAAACATTTAATACTAAAATGGTTCATTTCGAAAGCAGGCTTGAAAAAGATCAATTCCTTTTTGTATAAATTTCAATTTCCAATAAATTCAGATTTTTCAAATAACAAGACAAGATTTTAAATAGTTAGGCATTTATTTTATATTAATAGTTTAACAACCAGGGAAACCAATATTCAGGGCGAATAAGCTGGTCGCCAAAAGCGGCAATTCCATTAATGAAATAATATTAACTAACATTATGCTTTTATATAACGAAAATCAGTTTCCAGTCTCTCACAGTATCTTGATACTAAAAAGACCAATGTGGGATATCCTGTAATACACATATACAATAGTACACAGATAAATTTCAAAAATACTTCGAAAACTTCACAATTCATTCACATCAAAGTATTATGTCTAACCTTTATTGACTTCTCAGGGGTTGATCCAGGTTTTTTTAGGGGCCCATTTTTGTGGGGAAAAAATTATTTTTGTGAAAATTTTTTTCATCATCTAAACCTTCAATTTTAGCAGTCATATTTCTATATTTTACGTGAATTTGAGTTTCGTGAAGGGGCCGTTGTTAAGAATTTGAATTTTGTGAAGGGGCCGCAAAACGGTGGAATTTTGAGAAGATGTCGTTTTTATGAAGTGAAATTTTGTGAAGAGTCCGTTTTAATGAAATGGAGTTTTGTGAAGGAGCCGCAAAACGGCGCCAAATTTCGCCTGGATCGACACATGCTTCTGTTCTGCAAGCAACCGTAAATACTGAAATCTTTACAGAGAATTATTAACTAAAACATTTTATGTAAACACAAATGGCAAAAGAAACGACAACTTCGAAGGCAGTGGCGAATCCAGGGGGAGGGCTATCCGGCTGCAGCTCCCAGAGCTAAACCAAAATTCTTGATTTTATTTCAAATCACTACAACTGTTTGTTCTTAATTTTCATTTTAAAAAAAATCGTGACAAATTGCTTTCTGGCTTGACACGCTCAAAAATTTTCCTACTTTTCTAGTCATTCCACTTGTACTAGTAGCGTTGACGCGGTCGAAAAAATTCTTTGGCTAGTTATTTCATTCTATTTTTTATTAAATTATCGAAAGTATTGTATTGTTCTTTATGATTTGTATTGTCAGGTGAGGAAAAGTCTGTAGAGTTAAAGTGTTTTGGTTTACATAAGCCATGAGGTTTGACATTCGTCACGGCGATACAAAGTTTTTATGACCTCAGCCCCCACCCCCCGAATCCTGGATACGCCACTGTTCGAAGGTTTTTAGTTTAAAAGCCAAATTTAAACTTATGCAATCCTAAATCATATTATCGAATACCTACTGAAAGCGTGAAAAAATACAGATGAATTCAAAGTAGTGATAGAAGTAGCGTTAAAAAAATAATGATAACGATCGTATAATTTTTATAAGATTTAAGAAGTGAAATGAAGAATGCAAAACGGACCCCTTCATGGTGAATCTATCATCTGTTGGTATTTTCAGTCACTGGGGTTTTCCTTATACCAGGGCCCCTTTACAAAATTATACTTCATAAAAACGACCCCTTCACAAAATTCAAATTCATGAAAACGGCTCCCTCACAAAACTCAAATTCATGTAAAATATAGAAATATGACAGCTAAAATTGAAGGTTTTACATGATAAAAAAATATAATTGTAGTTGCACAATTTTTATTTTTCACAAAAATATTTTTCCCCCACAAAAATGTCTCCCTAAAAAAACCCTGGATCGACCCCTCTATACTGACTGTGAACCCAATAATTAAATACCCTCCCTTCCTATGTACGTTTTCGTGACGGCTTCACCTCGGGAGTCCACGGAAGAACGAAAGTTCCTACTTTTTAACACTTAAAGCTGTGCTAACAATACTTTGGGAGGAATTTTTATGAGATAATATACGTCACGACCTTTGAATTCTATTAAAATTCCCCTTTTCATAAATATTAAAAAAGAAAAAAACACTGCTTTTAGTGCTATTTATTTGGCTAGAAGCAATTTCATAACGGACCAGCGTGCGCAAACTACTTCATCAGAAAACATGAATTATATATTCCAAACAATCAAAACTCAAGTAATATTTTCAATATATATATATATATGTAATAATCTTACTTAATTTTGCTTTAAATTCTAATATTATATATTTTAAAGTCTTAATGTATTCCAAAATCACTTTTCTTAAACTCCAGTTTCGTTCTATTTCCCGCGCTGGAGGATATTAAATCTCTCGTCTTGGCATATTTATTACTAAAAGAATATTTTAGTCGTTTCCACGCGCGCACAAATCGCGAAATCAGCGACTCCTTGACGCCATGCATTTTCCCTAAAACACTTACGTAATATACTAAAAATAGCTATTATTCCCTTCACTTTGATCACGTGTCTATCTGTTAAATCCCTACCTGAGAAAAAGCAGGGATTTTCTGTTTTCTTTTGGCTTAAAAACTTGAACCAAGATATACGTACATTCCGTCACTCTCCCATAATAAAAGAAAATTAGTTAATAACTCGGTCTGTTTTTATTTAACGACTACAACAACGAATACATTTCTTATATATATATAAACAGAACATAAATTCAGTTGCAGTACAACCCCGGTAATCCGAAATTCCGGTTAATCCGAACGGATTTTATTTTCGAAAATTATATGTAATTGAAAAGATTTAAATATACAATACTAAAAACAAAAAAGTACTTTTTCAGCATGCATAATTTTGTATACATTGAAGAAACTAATGCAATAATTCAAGGATGACATTTACATTTAATTAAAACACATTACATTAACACATCACATACATATTTACATTAACGATCTTTTGGGGTGAAGAAATTTGTCTTGCGAAGTTATTCTCGACGTGGAAGCTATATTATGCCAACGTCTCATGAACATAATGTCTGTTGATGTCGCATTTTCACTCTGCTCTATATTTCGCCGTAAGATAAGGTCACTTCATACAGGATCACATCCATTATTTTAATGAAAAGGGGAGACATATTCTCCTTCTATTGTTTTTGAATAAAAGAATTTAAGAGATAGTAGTACTGAGTACTTATAACTTACATTTTTTTAGCACACATCTTTTTCTTTTCTATTTTTATCGGAATTTCGGGTAATCCGAACAGGCACCGGTCCCAATTAGTTCGGATTAGCGGGGTTCTACTGTACTTTGCGAAGCCCTGGAGTTCTCTACTTTTGATAAAGATTCTAAATAAATTTTCATAAAGCGTTTTATCTTTGTTTTTGATATTAATAAAAACTAACGTTAACTATGCAAGGCAAAATTTACGAAATTCCTTTATTGTTACAAGACTACAATTCCCCCACCCCCCCAACATATCTATTCTAGTAGTTTATGCCATTAAATAAAGCGAAAGTCAAAAGTTCAACAGCAGTTCTACTCTCACTTGTTTACCATAAACAGCCTGTCTTTTATCAAAATCAAACATAGGCTGTAACGATAAACAGTGATCTTAAAGATAAAACAGCGATCTAAAGTCGTCTATAACGTTCACTTTGAGAAGCACTACGCATTAAAATATAAATGAAGTAAAATTATGCAAAATGGCTGATTCTCCGTAACTACATCCTTATTCAAAATTTAAATACTTCTTGTACTAAAAAATTTTAAAAGCAGAATCCATACAGTAAACAAAGAGAGAAATTTTAAACTTTGCTCGATTAATCTTAAATTTTTCGTTGGCGCTTTTTATTTTCTCGTATACGAAGTACACAAAGAGAAAGTATTGCAATCGTCAAAAAATTCGACATCGAGATTTTGACGAATCTCCACGTTTTAGACCTCCCTGAGTCCGAAAAACACTATTTTGGAATTATGTCTGTCTGTGAACACGATAACTCGAAAACTATTGGAGATACAGGGATGAGATTTCGTATGTGGTCTTTAAACATAATTTGTAGGTTTCTATCAAATTTTGGACAAAATCCGCCAACGGGAAGTCTGTCTGCATGTTCGAGGTCATGCGAACGCTATAAATCAAATAGCTAGATGGATAAAATTTGGTACACTGTTTTATCGTCATGAATGTAGGTCCGTATAAAATTTTGGGCCAAATCCGTCAACGGGCTGACTGTCTGTCGGTCTGTATAATAGCATACTTGTTCAACTCCATGCGCATGCGTAAATGCCTGTGGAAAGAAGGGATACTCCGAAAACTTGGCAGTTTGCCAAAAACCAATTCTGGCGGCGAGATTTTGTAAGGAGGCAAACATTTAGGGCGTCTCGTTTTACTTACGTATTGGAAGCAATCTCTGCGCATGCGCAAGCTATTCTCCTGTTTTCTTCTCCGCACGCGGAACTTGCATTGCTCGAGTTTGATAAAAAAAAAAAAAAAAAAAAAAAAAATATTGCGAAGTTTTACATACGCATCTTTTGAATATGATTCTTCACCTCAATATTTTACTATCACTATAATCAGCAATGAAACACCTTCTGATAGTCATTGCATTCTGGGTTACAATTGGTTCGAATTTTTTATCAACGCAGGGGGGAGGGAAATGACAAATGCTTGAAAAGTATACGAGAAAGTTTAAGGAAGGCCACTCCCGCTGGTTAGCGCTGAAATAAAAATACCCTGTCCTATTACAGTTTACGAATTCATGCAATTTTTTTAACTTAAATTTTTCTAGATATATTTTTGATCATATTTGGACAAAACAACGCATATGGACGATAGAAAATAGACACTTTTCTGAAAGAATATTAAAATTATGAAGCTTGATGCAGAAATGTATTACACGAGAGATGAAAGAAGATAGTATAAATTTTGTGGCATTAAAATTTTTACCATTTGAAATAAAACTTTTCAGTGTTTCGAAAAAAAAATCATCAGTTGGAATGATCACTGATGTAATTCATCAAAAACGTAGTTATATAAAGCACAAAAATCGATAATAAAGCCAGAAGAAGAAAAAAAAAATCTTGCGCTTTTCTGATGAGTGATTTAAATATGGATGATCGAAATAGAATGCAAGTTACTTCTAAAGTAAAACCTCCAGCGTGTGCGACGGTTTGATGTTTTTCTGACTTTAGACAGCTGAACCTTAGTTTCAGTAACTCACATTTTGATGCTACACGAGGTCTATTTCTAGAAGGTTCTTATCACCCAGAATCATGACGAGATGAAAGGCAACGACACCTATACTGACCCTCCAAACTTCACGCCACATCTTCAATAGATTCAAGCCTCAATATCACGATCCTCCGATAATATCCGACGCATATAACCGACCTTTACTTCAATTCGGGCCAGAGAAAATAACCGAGCTCGCTGACTGGCTGCTTCCCTTAGCGTCTTCATGACGTCATGTTTATTTCGCCGAACTCGAAGCCTTGTAGGAAATAAGCAACACGTGAGCTTATAAATTTTAATTACTTTCTTTAGTTTGCATATTAAGAGACATTTTTTAGTCTCAAACGTGCACTTTCTTTATTCATTATGTTGTACCCTTTTTAAAATACTTAACATAAAATATAACAATATTAATTTATGAGATTTACATAAATTTAACTTTTTTTTTAAGAAATTCTAATAAACAAAAATAAGATATGTATACGTATATTTCTAATACATTTCGAGAATAAATCAAATATTGGAATTACTGAAATAAATATTACTGCTCTTATGATTTTCCTTCTTTCTTAATTATACATTTTAATTCATAAGTATTTTGCCTTCTAGAGAGTGTATGACTTGTAAGTTTTGCAATTGGGTGGGAAGGCGTGACGTCAGTGAGCTAACCAATCAGCGAGCTCCGTTATTTTCTCTGGTCCGAATTGAAGTAAAGGTCGGTTATATGCAACCAGGACCTTACCACCGCAAAACCTTGACACAGTACTGGAGGTGAATTAAAATGGACGAATGACAAATCTGTTTACAAAAAGTAGGAATATTTGAACGACATGACTTTCATAATTCCTCAAAAATTTATTTAGCGTGTGCTTGAAAGTGAAACAATTTCACGCCCCTAGACACAAGTTCGTCAGAAACAAGTAGGATTAAATAAGGCAATTAAGTCTGTCGCAATCCTGGGAAGTAGTATGCGAAAACGATCGAGGTAGAAAACATCAATTTATTTATTTATGGTGTGAAATTAACATGTATGTCTCCAAAACACCATAAATATTACTTCAAAACAGTAAGTTAATTCCATCTAAATATATATATGTTACCGGCAATGTGTGATTTGCCGGAATTCTATAGAATGCCGGCGTTTTTAGGCAAAGTATGAAATATGAGATTTATTATGTACTTTTCCTAGGCATTGTATATAATACCTAGGCATTCCATAGAATGACAAATGCTATTTAAGCAAAGTATGAAAAAAAGTTCATAATAAGGCTATTATTTAAAAGGCGTGCATTCCTCAAAAATACAAATGTTATTTAGAAAAAATAATAAATGAGTACCATTAAAAAATCTTTTATTCAAAATTCGTAAAGCAAAATGAAAGTTTTCATATCAAAGTTCATGCCTTTCTTATTAAAGAAAACAAAATAAATTGTGAATCTACTTATTACATCAAGGAAGCAAATAATTTAATTTTGAATTGCACTTAACACTATTTCTTATATAATCAAATCGGCGATTTATTTCATACTTTGCCGCCTAGTTTTAGGCATTCTATAGAATGCCGGATTTCAAACTTTGCCGGTAACATATATACTAGCAGTACGCGCACGGCGTTGCCAGTGGAATCACAACTCCACAAAATGAAAAAACTCCCACAATGCTATGAAAAAGTTCTGAAAACAAAAGATACACATTATTGATTTTTCCGCTCATTTTTCTTCGCGATAATGGCATTTCAACTGTAGAAAAACAATACAGAGTACGTTAATCAGAAACAATATTAAAAAATTGCAACGTGAAAACGATTATTATACTGTTGATAACCAGCAATTTGGCGTAACCAAACCTGAATAAGATGTGACGCAAGTTTCCTTAGATGCCAAGATTCTGTTAATGGACATTCAGTTGCACAATGTCACTTCTTATGCCTCCACAGCTGCAATACTCTGAAGTTATTAAATTAAATCTGCGTGGATAAGTAGGAAACGGGTCGTGTCCAGTCAAGAAGATTATTTCCTCTCTTCGTCATGGTTCCATACGCATTTTGACTCTTGGAATTAGATTATACACAGTCCAGTCACATTAATGTGACCACCACCTACTTTCGACGTCAACGTGAAATAACCAATCACAGAAAGCAGGTGGCAGCACAGTGCAGAGGAGTGTATATAAAGGATGTCCGAGGGCATCGGAAAGCATTTCAATCGTTGGCGTAATGCAGAAACGTAGCGATTTATCCGACGTCCAAAAGGGCATGATAATTGGCTTTCGGACCAAGGGTGGAAGCATTTCGGAAACGGCTAATTTTGTGAACTGTTCGCGTGCCGCCGTGGTAAAAGTATACCGTGCATGGCAATATGGCACTATCCAAAATCAGCGGCGTGGCACATGTGGTGCACCACGGGCTATTGATGAGAGAGGCGAACGAAAGCTACGGAGATGCGTTCGGGCGAATAGACGTGCAACTGTTGAGCAACTGACCACCCAGATGAACCAAGGGGCTACCAAGAGTGTATCCTCAATGCATCTGTCCTTGCGGACCATGTCCACCCCTACATGCGAATTATTTTTCCTCAGAATGATGGCATCTACCAGCAGGACAATGCGAAGTGTCATACAGCTCGCAGTGTATGTGCGTGGTTCGAAGAGCACCAGGATGAGTTTGCCGTACTCCCCTGGCCAGCAAACTCACCGGATTTAAACCCAATCGAGAATCTGTGGGACCACCTCGATCGGGTTGTTTGCGCCATGGATCCTCAACCGCGTAATATAGCGCAGCTGGCCACGGCACTGGAGTCGGCATGGCTCAACATCGAAACCTAATTGACTCTCTTCCTGCACGTCTCGCAGCAGTCCGCTCTGCCAAAGGTGGTTATTCTGGCTTTTGACAGGTGGTCACATTAATGTGACTGGACTGTGCAAATCTCTCTTCCAGTGACACCTTCAGTCCATTCATTTTGCCATTTGTCAAACATAAGAGATTTTAACGATCCTTTGATGAAACATCTAAATATATAAAGAATTCTGCGAGATCGTATGAATGTCCCTTGACGGATTCGAACAAAATTCAGCATGAAGTAATACTACATAAATTTAGAATCTAGTTTTAGTCTCTACATCTTAGTTTTCGATTCGATATGCCCAGGAACTTAAGAGGGCATGGATTATGGTACACGCCCAGATGGCCAAACTAAAACATTTTATCCGAAAGCGATAGAATAGCACATGCCACGCTCTTCTGATTATCGAGGGACGTAAGCGCGCCATAATGTACTTTTCTTGAATCAACCTCCAATAACCGCAGCAAGAGGGCCAAGTTGCAGACAGCTTAAGCGTGTCATTCACGAGCACGCCACTCCACGCAAATAGCGTAGTGACACTCCACAACTAGTCACTACCCAAGCCTCAATGAATAACACATTCCAAGCCCCTCCCCGAACGTATTCTGGTATCTACTCCCGCCGTATTTACGGCCATTCAGATGGAGTGACGGAAATTGGAATGGGTTGGATATCCTACTTTCAGCTACATGCCACACTAATTCGGACAGATTTCTGCAATTACGATCGGTTTTGGAGTCGACAGGAGCGCTTTTGAATGACCAGCCTCATTCATCTCACGGATAAACTGTATATTTTGGAACGCGAGAAGGAAAAAACCATAAAAATCTATGGAAATAAGCCAAAATGGCTTGTGGTGGCTGGAATTCCGTCTGGACTGAAAAATCAGAGACCCTGAAAGAGGATAGCGAAAAGAACAATGCCTTGCGTAAATTGAAGCCTCGCTTCGAGGATAGCGTAAATTAAAATCTGCTGACTGGGGAAAATCGAAGAGCGATTGACAAGCAGCTGTAGAGAGGAAAAGAAGATCGTTCCCCCTACCTTCGTTCAGAGTTAGTGTTCTTTTAAATATAAGTGAATGGCGTGCTTGTATTTTTCGATTAAAATGACGGAGGAAACAAAACTGAACAAGTATGCGATTATACAGACCGATAGACAGTCAACCCTTTGACGGATTTGGCCCAAAATTTTATACGGACCTACCTTCATGACGATAAAACTGTGTACCAAATTTTATCCATCTAGCTATTCAAGTTTTTGAGTTATAGTGTTCACATGACCGCGGACGTACAGATTGACAGACTTCCCGTTGACAGATTTTGTCCAAAATTTGATAGAAACCTACAAATTATGTTTCAAGTTCACATACCAAATTTCATCCCTTTATCTTTAATAGTTTTCGAGTTATCGTGTTCACAGACAGACAGACATAATTCCCAAATTGTGTTTTTCGAACTCGGGGAGGTCTAAAACGTGGAGATTCGTCAAAATCTCGAGTTCGAATTTTTTGAAGATTACAATACTTTCTCTTTGTATACTTCGTATACGAGAAAGTAAAAAACGGGCTTGGGACAAATGGCATGACTATACTTCAAGTGAATGGCCGTCTTTAAGGGACCGGAGGGTAGGACTGTGCCGATTTTCGATGCATCGGAAAATATCGATGTTATGCAATCATCGCCGTTCCAATGTTCATATTGTCGTTTTTTTCGAAGCATCGGAAATTCCGAATTACCCGCGATGTGTACGATGTTTCCCGATGCATCCTAGACATCGATGTCCACACGCGCTGCGAAGAGCAATTGTTCCCGATCGTGCATCGATGACCGCAAGCGTGAGGCATTTCCCCGATCATCAGTGATTGCCGTGGCGTATCTTTCCCCATGTTTCTTCCATCGTGACTCATCAAGCCGAGACATACGTTGCGAAGTGCGGATCGTTGTGCTGACACGATGAATCCCGATGTGACCGCGAATGAAAACGATGAAAATAACTCATCGCGAGAATTGAGGAAGAGAAGTGTTTTGTCTGTTGTAGAATCTCTCAGTCATCGAAACGTGCATTACTTAGTGTAGCCTCGTGCTTTCTGCTAATCGTGTAAATTCTCTGATGTTGTTTTAAGTACAAGGGCATAATTATCAATCCTGCCGTTCATCGTTTGTTTGGTTGAAGAGAAGATCGTATTGTTTTTAATATACGATTTATTGTTGATAACTAGACAAATTTACAGTATTTTTTGACACTTTATTTGTTAGGTAACTAAGGATTGAGTTTATTATAAGCATATAAATGCCTTAATCAACCACTAAAAAGTGTAAGAATGCAAAATTAGGCAATAGTAAGTGCGAAACATCGCGATGTATCGAAATATCGTGATGTTAGAGTGGCGATACATCGCGATGCTAAAACTTTAACATCGCCCAGTCCTACCGGAGGGATACAATTTTGAAGCTCGAGCCCATAGAAAATTCATAGTGTACAGTGCCAATGTGGACGTTAAGAAGCGTATACATCCGGTCGAAGATCAAACGTCTTCAGGTTGGCGTGGCGTGCAACTTCAGCTTGTACCTCACCTTCTGACCGCGGTTCAGAATGACTACGTCCGTCCTCGAATAGCTCTCGTGTAGCTTCATAATTGGGCACCAATCACTTAATTAATGCATCTCGTTAATTTTTCCGTTCCTTGTATAAATCATGCAAGAAATATATGTTTACTTTCTCGTATACGAAGTATACAAAGAGAAAGTATTGTAACCTTCAAAAAAATTCAAACTCGAGATTATTACGAATCTCCACATAGAAAACGCACGCGAGAAAGTTTAGGAGAGACCACTCCCGCTGGGTTTAATTTTAAAAAAAAAACACTATATACAAAGGTAACTGTTTTGTTTTTCTTTTATACGTTAAATAGAGTCTTTATTTTCTGGAAGACCCTCGTAATATCCCAGTGCACGGACTCAATGACCGAGTGAAACGAACTCTACTCTCTATAATATTTCATCCAAGCCTCGAATCGTGTTTTGAATCGCAGGCTAATTATTTTCTCGTGTACAAAGAAGCATACAAAAAGTATTGCAATCCTGGTGTGTGCAAGTCTTGATGACATTCATAAAAATTTCGAAAACACTGAAAGTTACAATTTTTCCTCGTCTCATCTTTCTAAACGAAATTGCAGTCAAAGCTATCTATAATTGTTGAGGTTAATCAAAAAAACGTCAATTTTATTCAAATATAGCAAGTCACGATCTTAGGTATATCAATGAATACTATGCACCTTCAAAAATACACTGTCGACATAAATCCAAGGACATGTAACTTAGCAATATGCATTTCGCCATTGTAAAAGAGAGAAAAAAATTGACTGAACGAAGAGTCGGTAACATTTTACCATCATTTTTCTTGTCCCCACCACCACAGTGAAATTCCTTATATCACGTTCGAATCCGACAGCGTATTTAAAAGCTATATAACAACTTACTGTCTAAAATTGATTATATGACAATTGTTCTAATCCCACTCGTCTAGCATATCTAGCCAAGTCCAGGAGTCAAGGACTCGTTGCAAAGGCGAAGTATGACACCTTCGGGTCAAAGCGACCTTGGAGTAACTAGGTGTCATCCGAGGCAGTAGTCTGACTTGGCTCTAGATTGGTAAGCTCTAGCCGACCGCGGAGATCGGTCTACCATATAGCATGGGAATAAAATCAATAACCTTCCTCAAGATCATGATCCTCAGCCATGCTACGGCATAACCCACTAGGCCACTGGTGGGCATGATTTTATGACTTTGACATCGACCGATCTTCATTCGAATATTTCAATTAACAATTCATATCTTTTTACTTTCTCGTATACAAAGAGAAAGTATTGTAATCGTCAAAAAATTCGAATTCGAGATTTTGACGAATCTCCACGTTTTAGACCTCTCTGAGTCCGAAAAACACAATTTTGGAATTATGTCTGTCTGTGAACACGATAACTCGAAAACTATTAGAGCTATGGGTATGAAATTTGGTATGTGATCTTTACACATAATTTGTAGGTTTCTATCAAATTTTGGACAAAATCCGCGGTCATGTGAACACTATAACTCAAAAACTTGAAAAGCTAGATGGATAAAATTTTGTACACAGTTTTATCATCATGAATGTAGGTCCGTATCAAAGTTTTGACCAAATCCGGGGAAGGGTTGATGGTCTGTCGGACTGTATAATCGCATACTTGTAAAAATTATATCGCTTACTTATCACCCCTTTGGCCTAGATAAATAAAAATTGGCATGACGGTTGCTAACATTAATTATAGATCTGTGCCCAAATTTCGTTTCAATCGGTTACAAAAAAGGCGTTCAAATTGCATATTCAATTCTTTGACTCGAGTACTAGAAGCAATATCTGCGCATGCGCAAGCTATTCAGCGATAGCGAACAAGGTCATTTTCTCCTGTTTTCTTTTCGCTCGCGCGCGCCCTTGCATTAGTGGAACTTGCTAGAGTGTGATAGAAAATATATATTGCTAAGTTTTAATACAAACGCATCTCTTTGGATATAATTCTTCACCTAAATATTTTACAATTGCTATAATCTACAATGAAAAGCCTTCTGATAGTCATTTCATTCTGGGTTACAGTAGGTACGAATTTTTTATCCACGCAGGGGAGGAGAAAGGACAAATTTTTGAGAAGTATACGAGAAAGTTTAGGGGAGGCCACTCCCACTGGTTTTAAGAAGTTTCTATAGAGTGGAACAAAATTTATGAAGCTTTTGGAAAATGTATGCCATAGTATGGCACTTGGTAAATATTTCTTTTTATACTTTACTTCTTTGGTCATGTCATTCTTAATTAAGCTACACATACGACACTGAAAAATAAATTTTCTGTTTACACTACCGTTAGTGCCAGGTGTGATTTAAACAGAAAGTATGTAGCCATTTACTGGTGACCATTGTAGTACGTAATATGTTAACGAAGATAGGGACTTAAATGCATCTTTCCTATATTAGGCACAGAAAAATAAGAAAGGCGCAGTTCGGATACGCGCCGTAGATTTTTCGTAAAAACGTCGGTATAAAATCATAAAACAAGCGTTTCGTATTAATATGTATTTCAATTATCAATCTCTTTAATACAATATTTACACAGAGTAGTATAATGTGGTTACAGAATAGATAAATCACAAGCTACCACAGACACACACAAAGATTAGATTCAAAATAAATTGTTGCTATTACTACCATACGAACCAACAGTTCTGAGCTCCATCGTCAAAAGACGCTCCGGTTTAAGCACAGTAGATGAATATAGACCCTGTAATAACCGATATTACGCCCATTTAGACGAACTTTAAAAGATTAGAACTTTACGATGATCCGCGTTTTGCCTATAAGTTTACTGCATTAATTTTAAAAATTGAATTGTAACGTCTTCAAAATTAACCTAATTTTAAAATAATATACAAATCGAAATCTACCACAGACCCCTGCTATATGCGATAAACTTATGATTTATCTATTCTGTAACCATTATACTGCTCTGTGTAAATATTGTATTAAAGAGATTCATAATTAAATTACATATTAATAAAATACTTGTTTTATGATTTTTTTCCGACGTTTTCACGAAACATTTACGCCGCGAACCCGAACTGCGCCTTTCTTATGTTTTATTTAGAGTAGCATTTGATGGCGCCATCTGTTGACGACAGCATATAGAACTAGATTTCGTGTATGCGTAGTACAACATTTACTACAAATGCTCATATTTCCCGTAATATTCAAATTTTTGAATTCATATTTTAATACAATGTTTCTTTTACGTATTGCCAAGTATCCTGTAAGTTTCATAGAATTCAAAAGAAAACTTTGCATGTTATAATAAAAAAAAACTTGCAGAGTTTGAATTTTTTAATTTAATACCGATTTTTACTTATATTCTGATAAATATTTTTATAGTCTCACTTTGGGTCCTCCAATTGCCCCTCAAGCTCTTCAAAATGACATCAGAATCAACCTCCTACACTTATTTATAACCTTACATAAAGCTAATTCATAACAATCATGCGCATGCGCCTACACTGGTACGATGACGTCACAGCCAAAACAAATACTGTGACAAACTCTTACACATATTATCTATCCGTTGTGGGGCCAACCATTCTTTTCTCATTATTAGTCTCGTAGTTATTAGCGATTCAAATCTGACGGTATTTTGTCACACAAGAAAATTCAACCGACTTCACTGTAACGAGCGGAAAGACGTTTTCACGTCAAAAAAATATTTTAAGTTGTGGCGAACTGAAGGATTTATTAGATAGTTATTAATTCAATGTCCGCAATGCGACTAACTGCTCAATTCAGAAACTTTTCCAATTTCTGCAAGACATTCGATTGAAATTACTATGTGAAATCTTGAATTTAAGATATAGTATAACGGTATAAATTAGTTTCACATTCGCGGCAGAAAATGGTCGACAACTTTTTATCAACAAACCCAAAGCAATTTCGTTTTGTGTCCTGAATTATAAAACAACAATTAAAGTTTAGTTTTAATATTTTTAACAGAAAATTCGCCTTCTCTATGCAGTAAAAAGCGCAAGCATATTTTTAACAAATAATAAAACGTAGTATAGAAAGGAATGCGCTAAGCCTTCCTAAAAATAAACGAAACGCTAGAGTTACATAATATTCCACTCCTTTCATGAGATTAGGTTATCAGATAAAAAATCCAGGACATTAATAATTCCAACTTCCTCAGTTTAAGAGTGGGGAAAAAGTTGAGTTTTGCAAGGGAGCGATTTTCCCCCCATTTTTTATTTTCTCGTATACGAAGTATACAAAGAGAAAATATTGTAATCGTCCAAAAATTCGAACTCGAGATTTTGACGGATCTCCACGTTTTAGACCTCCCTGAGTCCGAAAAACACAATTTTGGAATTATGTCTGTCTGTGCGTCTGTGAACACGATAACTATCAGGGCTACGGGAATGAAATTTGGTATATTATCTTGACACATAATTTGAAGGTTTCTATCAAATTTTGAACAAAATCCGTCTACGGGAAGTCTGTCTGTCTGTCCGTCCGCGGTCATGTGAACACTACAACTCAAAAACTTGAATAGCTAGATGAATAAAACTTGGTACACAGTTTTATCATCATGAATGTAGATCCTTACCAAAGTTTGGACGAAATCCGTCGAAAGGTTGCTGGTCTGTCGGACTGTATAATCACATACTTGTAAAAATTATATCTCCATAAACCCTTTGGCTCAGATAAATAAAAATTGGTACGATGGTTGCCAACATTAATTATAGATCTGTGCCCAAATTTCGTTTAAATCGGTTAAAAAAAGGGCGTTCAAATTGCATATTCAAATTTTAATCCGATTCTCCATGTGCATGCGTACTGGTAGCAATCTCTGTGCACGTGGAAGGATTACGTCAATTTGTCCTCAAGAGTGCAATTAGTAGAGTGTGATAGATGCGTTTTAATCGGTACGCATATCTTTGAATTTGATTCTTTACCTAAATATTTTACAATCACTTTAATCTACAATGAAAAACCTTCTGATAGTCATTGGATTCTGGGTTACAGTAGGTTCGAATTTTTTTTACCCACGCGTGGCGAGGGGAAATGACAAATTTTTGAGAAATATACGAGAAAGTTTAGGGGAGGCCACTCCCGCTGGTTTTTACTGATTTGGGTACCGACTAAATACATTTTTAAATACCCTAATACCTCAGAAAGGTTTAAATTATTCGTATAATTCCCCATAAATAGAAGGGAAAAATTGAACAGTACAACACAAGATTATTCCAAATTTTTCTTGAAATTCGGTGACTACAATTGAAGGACAAGGAAGATAAAGTAGAGTTCCAAAGATAGGGGAAGGTCGAGGAATTTGGAAAGATGCCGAAGTAGTAGAACTTTTTGCAGTTTATTTAACTTCAAAACAATGTAATCGACTTTTTTAAAAATACACTTTAAAATAGAAGAAAATAAAGTAGCTTAAGAAATGTGCAATCGGTCCAATTAAGGAAACTGGTTGCCCAGATTGGACCGCCAATTTCTTTATGCCCAATTAAAGCAAAAATATTTTTTGGTTCTCGAATTCACACCAGCTCACAATATGTAAACCCAAGCTTGACATTTTGTGCACTAGATCAGTTCTGTTTCTTCACATGTGATACAAAACTACGGAAAGGAAATCAATATCATAGAAAGAAAGCCAAAAAACAAAGATAAACTCAGAGGTAACCGGAAAAAACCAGCGGGAGTGGCCTCCCCTAAACTTTCTCGTATAATTTTCAAACATTTGTCATTTCCCTTCCCCCTGCGTTGATAAAAAGTTCAAACCAACTGGAACCGAATGCAAATGACATCAGAAGGTTTTTCATTGTTGATTATAGTGATAGCAACATTGAGGTGAAGAATCATATTCAAAAAAAGATACGTATGTATTAAAACTTCGCACATTTTTTTTTTTTTTTTTATCAAACTCTAGCAGTCAAGTTCCAAGTGTGCGGAGAAGAAAATAATACTATGCATGCGTAGAGATTGCTTCCAGTACGCAAAGGCAAACGAGACGTCCTAAATGTCGGTTTCTCTTACAAAATCCGCCGCCAGAATTGGTTTTGGCAACCGTCAAGTTTCGAGATCCCCTTTGCACAGGCATTTACGCATGGAGTTGAACAAGTATGCTATTATACAGACAGACAGACAGTCAGCCCGTTGACGGATTTGGCCCAAAATTTGATACGGACCTACATTCCTGATGATAAAACTGTGTAGCAAATTTTATCCATTTAGCTATTCAAGTTTTTGAGTTGTAGTGTTCACATGAAGGCAGACAGATTTCCCGTAGACAGATTTCGTCCAAAATTTGATAGAAACCTACAAATTATGTGTAAAGATCACAAACCAAATTTTATCCCCGTAGCTCTAATATTTTTCGAGCTATCATGTTCACAGACAGACATAATTCCAAAAATATGATTTTCGGACTCGGGGAGATCTAAAGCGTGGAGATTCGTCAAAATCTAGAGTTCGAATTTTTTGACAACTACAATACTTTCTCTTTGTATAAAGAGAAAGTAAAAAAACTAACCTTGTCTCTGAACTATTTTAACAAAATTAATACAGTAAATTTCAGCCAAACAAATTTCTTACCTGAGGATGTAATAGCATATTTTGTTACTTACTTTAAAATAGCGCAAGGACTATTAGTCTTTTGTCAAAATATTTAATTGATGATATCCAAATATAAAAATTTGCTCTCTAAATGTAACGAAATAGCGCTTTCTCTTCAAATGATTTCATACACCATATTTACATCGTTACAACATAATTTGCCTATTTTACGGCCCAAATATTTAACAGAATTGAAGTTATTATACCGGTCGAAATTCTGCAAATCTCCCTTCTATATACTGTTAAAATCTATATTAGAATTGTCCAGGCGTGGAAGTAACGCCCTCGTGGTTTGGTTTGGCTGCGTGCCAAAGAGATTCAGACTCAGACGGTATGTCTACGTCTGTAAATTAAATTGCTCTTCTATTATTATTATTTTTTCTTTTTAGATATTCAATCTATAAATTAGCATACACTGTTTTGATTGTGTGATGATTTAATATCAATACCAGAATTAATTTAGTGTGGTTTTATGAGCCGAGTTAGCAGTTTCCCTTCTTTTTATTTATGCTGCTTCATCCATACGCGGTAAAAAATAAATAAATAAAAATAAAAATCCGATACCCGTTTATGTTGATTCATTATAGTATTCTCGCTTTGCCGATCAGTTGGAAGTTTTTTTTTTTTTAAATCAGCTGTTAGAATCATTAATTCAAGAAAGGATAAGCATCTTTAAAATTTTTAGTAATTGCTTTTAATTAGTTCTGATTTGAGTGTGGGTAAATGAGTTACTTGATTTAAATAATGAAAAGTTAAAATAGTTCTTCTTTAGATTTGAATTTATGGTGCATGTTTTTATTTTGCATTTGGTAATGCATTTTTTTCTGTTAGTGAATTTTCCATTAATTCAATTAGACAAAACGAAAGTAATTGTTAAAAGTACTTAAAGTTATTTCTTTCATGCTATAAATTTAGAATAACTTGGTTTTTGTAAAAAGGGACCTTTCTTAAGACTTGAATTTGTGGTGCATTCTATTGCGAATCTCTATTTGTTTGAATCCAATTTTAGTCCTTAATTTTGATTTGAATTTTGTTAAATATTTATATATTATGCAAAAAGAAAGTTAGCGTCAATTGATTCATCATTTCTGTTTTTCATGCTTTTTTTTTGTTGTTGTTTTTTAAACACTCTGCCAATGTGGATGAGATCTTCTACTACAACTTTCGTTAATAAATCTGCGACACTCAGATTTGAGATATTGTTGGCAAGCTAAAAGCCCGTCTAAGACGGGCTAGTTATTAAATTACTAAAATTATTAGACGAATTATTAAATTACTAAAAATCTTCTAGTAATTTAATAATTCGCCAAGACAAATCATGCATATATACACCCCAATCTCAAAAAAGGTTTACGCTAAGTTGATCGAAAAACTATAGAAAATTTAAGTGGAAAAGTAGAA
>BGPR01030570.1:0-18582 GCA_013235015.1 Araneus ventricosus
GTTGCCAGGACTGTTAGGGTCAGCTAGGAAAAAATTAGGTTAGAGTTCAGCTAGGTTCCTGAAAATTTCACTGAATTTGTCAGTCACATTATTCAAAATTATAAGGAAAATTTGTAAGCAATTTGTCTTGACATAAAACATAACATTAAAACTGGATAAATACTTATTTTCTTAGATATCATAGAAATTGCTTCATTTTATTAACATCTCTGGAACAAATTAATAGTTCTTTGAAAAAAATGTTAAAGATTGAAAAGCAACTTAAAATGGTCATATTTTAAATTATTCATATATTCTAAACTAATCAATGAATTAATTATGTAATTGCATAACTAGTTAAAACTATTCATTATAATAATTATACGATAATAATAATTACCGATGCATCGTAACCTAATCATTTTTAGGCTTGATCTATATGTCTTTATATTGTTTTGGAAATTTACTCTTAATTATAGATCAATAAAGTGCAATCACGAAAATGTTTTAAAATCAAAAATATAAAATATTTTATCAAATCAAGTGAAGCAGATGGATTCCTATCGAGTCTCCCCCGTGTGGATAAAAAGATTGAACCTATTGTCTCGAATCCAAACTATCAGAAGATTTTTTCATTAGATTATAGTGATTTAAATAATTACGAAAGAATCATATTCAAAGAGATGCGTACAGATTTTTCCATACTCCGGATCAAGGACAAAGGACGTAATCCTTCCTCATGCACAGAGATTGCTGCCAGTTCGATGCGCATGGAGAATCGAATTAAAACAATTGAATATGCAATTTTAACGCCCTTTTTAACCGCTTGAAATGAAATTTGGACACAGATTCATAATAATGTTAGCAAACCGTCATACCAAGTTTTATTTATCTAAGCCAAGGGTTTAGGGAGATATAATTTTACAAGTATGCGATTATACAGACCGATGACAGTCAATCTCGACGGATTGGGTCCAAACTTTGATACAGGACCTACATTCATGATGAAAAACTGCTTATACTTGTTTCGAAAAGCAAAAGCTAGTGGATTTTTTTTTTAGTTTACCAGATCAGATTAGAGAAATTATGTAGGGAGTCGCCAGGGTCGGAAATGGACCTATTCTTTTCCCGCATATTGACGACATTAATACTTAATACATTGCTTTTGCATGTACGCCGATGAAATGGCAATATTAGAAGAAAACAAAAAATCCAAAGTTCCACCTAATTGGATTTTTAAAAAGGAAAAATGCTTTTAAAAATAATTTCAGAGGAGTGATAGCTCCGCAGTCCCTAATGAATGGTTACCACTAGATAGAGAAGATCTGAGTCATTCGATAGATATTTCTTTATTCAACTTCTAGTGTCCAGAAAGAAAAAGAATGCAACCTGTTTATCTGAGCTGAAAAGGAAAGATCGATGTGTAGAAAATATGGGGAGACGAAGCAGTGCTCAATACATGCTCTGTAACATTTTTTAACATTTATATGAGTAGGAACCAGTGGCGAATCCAGGATTCGAGTCTTGGGAGGGGGGGCCCCCCCCTGAGGTCATAAAAATTTTGTGTCGTAGTGACGAATGTCAAACCTCATGGGTTATCGGAACCAAGAAACTTAAAGTTTACAGATTTTATTTACTTAACAATAAGAATCATAAAGAACACTACAATACTTTCGATAATTTAATAAAAATGCAATGAAATAACAGGCCAAAAAATGTTTTCGAAAATTTCAACGCTACAAGTATAAGTAGAATGGCTAGAAAAGTAGGAAAATTTTCGAGCTTGTCAAACCAAAAAGCAATGTTGTCACGATTTTTTTTTTATTTTTAAAAAATGAAAATTAAGTACAAATAGTTGTGGTAATTTTAGATAAAAATCAAGAATTTTGGTTTAGCTTTAGGGAGGCGGCTTTTTTTGCGTCCTAGTATGGCGAAGAAAACCAAATATGCAATTTGAACGCTTTTTTATGAACCGATTGAAACAAAAATTGAGAGCGGATCTACAACTAATGTGACCTCACACCAATTTTTGTTTATCTAAGTCATAGAGTGTAAGAGTTATTGTATTAAAAATATGCTATTATACAGACCAACTGACAATCAACCCTTTGACTGATTTGATCCAAAATTTGATACGGACCTACATTTCTGTAGATAATTAATACCAAATTTTATCCATCCAGCTATTTAAGTTTTAGATTTATCGTGTTCACATGAACACGGACAGACACACTTCCCGTGGACGGATTTGTACAAAATTTGAATAGAAACCTACAAATTGTGTTTCAAGATCAAATACCAAATTTCATCCCCCTCGGTCTAACTGTTTTTGAGTTATCGTGTTCACAGACAGATATGATACCAAAATTGTGTTTTCCGTACTCGGGGAGGTCTAAAACGTGTAGATTCATCAAAATCTCGAGTTCTAATTTTTTGACGATTGCAATACTTTCTCCTTATTTACTTCGTAAACGAAAAAGTAAAAAAAGTCTGCTTGAAAGTAAAGAATGGAATAAGGATATTAATTTTAATTTTTTTATAAATGCTTTTACTGAAAATTGTAGCAGTAAAACAGTTCGTAATTTTCTTTTATAATTTTGAATTTAATTATATAATTGAAATATATTTCTTAGCTGTTTCTGCTTATTTCATTATTGATAATATTTAATGATATCAATTCAGATATGTGTCACGTTGTTAGCGAATCCTATGAAAATAAAATTATCAGCTTCGGGTTGTACTTTCAAGGAATTCAATTGAATGAAAAGACAGCATTAAAACGATTTGGAATTTAATTTGTTTTTATGCCATAAATTAAATTTTTTTGTCAGAGTTAAATATTGTTGCATATTTAAGTCCTTTTTTTTACTTTCCTTTATATTACAAGATTTTGAGAGGTATGCAGAACAGAAATACGTTTTATATGGAAAAAAATAAAACAATATTTTGGATTTTAGACGGTCATGGTTCTAACTTATCAGAGATTATTCACGTCTCTCCTTCCTGGCCTATCATCTATGCATCATATTTAATCCGGTAGGTTTAGTTTAGTTATATTAACGTTTTGAAGTAACACGAGGGTTATTTTGGGACGGACCTCGTAATTTTGAACCACGGTCAGATGACGAGGACGACACCTGAGCCGGTACCTCCTCTCCAAACTTCCACGTCACACCAACGATAGGACGTTTGGCCACTACGTATGATTTAGCGTGCAATAGGCCCCATACACGACGGATCTGCAATGGAAACAGGTTTCTTTAATTCGCTAGGAAAAAGCGATATATATTATGTATGCTAATCCAAAATGAAAACGACACTCTTCTTTTTCTTATAGGTTTTACTGACAATGTATGAAACGCCGACATTCTATAGAATGCCGGCTTTCATAAATTGCTGGTAAAATGTGGATTGATTTGAACTTCCAATTTTCTTTAAAGTATTTTCTGTAAAGCATGGTTCTTTCAAGGCATAATTGCGATTCTTTTTGTGTTAGTAAATAATATACGTATAAAAAATTAAATTAAATTTAACTACGATAAAAAAAATCTTCACATGGTGTTATGAAAACTTCAGTTCAGCAACAAATCTCATTAGAAACTTGATATTGTTCCTTTTTTGTTAAGTATATATTTTAATTTTATTGTTCATACAAATTAAGCATATAACATATATTTGTAGTCCAAGCATACTGCCTGACGAAAGAAAAATGATAATTTATATGCAAGAATGTTTTAAATCACTTATTTTTACTTAAATAATTGTATCTTATGATTATAATTACGGCATTGTAAATTTCAAATTACATAATTGAATTGCAGTGTATTTTCTTAACTTAAAAGAAGGAAAATTAAATTAATTTTAGCAAAAAAATATTTTAGACTCAATTTTCAAAATACATATTTCATAGTTCGAGTTTCAGACTTGCGGTCTCAAAAATATTATTTTGATAAATATAATTCTAAAAATGGCTTTTTACGAAAAAATGTAGCCGAACCTGGCTTAAAGCATCCTAGTATTATTTTGTTTGCGATCAGGAAACAACACATTTAACAGTTTGTAACAGGAGCCTATTCACCCACCCACCCCTCTGTGCTTATTCACGCGTGAACGAAATTACTCATACACGATTACAACTACGTAGTAATACGCATGCGCTCTGATGATATTGTCAACGTTATGTACAGAGAAAACTCCAAGATTCAGTCAGGCCGCATGCGCACAACGTCTTTTCGACTCTAAGGCAATGCAGGGTAACAAGATACGTAGGCAAATCGCTTTCGCCGAGTTGCGATCAGCGACATCTAGTGTTGAAAGTCGACGTAAAAAACTTTTAAACGACCACGTTAAATTGCTGTACAATCATTACATTAATACTATGTTTTTATTTGTTAACTAAGTTGAATCGTTAAATGTATAAAAATTTAATCGAATGCTGCGAGTAGGATTGTTTACTAACAATGTTTCATAAGTATTTTTTAAAAAAGAGTTTCTGGAAGAAATTTAACCTTTCATTTCACATAAAATAAAAACTGCTTTTAAAATTCATTAATGTTTTAAAATGTCATCTATTTAATGTTTTTTTAAGCATTTATTAAAAGTTCAAAGTATGGACACTGTTTTCTTTTTGAATGCTGAGTCTCCCAAGATTATATTCATTTTTAATAATAGACGGAAGAAATTTATATGTTTTTACTAAATTTGAATTCTTCTAAGATTGTTTTTAAACCATTACTTAATTACTTCTATTATGATAAATTCAAAAGATAGCAATTCTTAAATGTTCTTGGAGACATTGCTAAGATGTTCCTGCTACAAAATGTTTCTTGCACAAGCTGTAACTTTTGTTATAAATTGAAACTTATTATCTTTTTAATAAACGTGAGTGAAACAGTTTTATTTAAACCATGTCTGAATAATTGTTGGAGAATAGTTATAATGTTACTTAGTATATTTAATTTATTTTATCTTTTAAGATATTATCCACTTATCTTAATTCATCGTGTGCAAAATTCACATAATATATTTAGGAAGAAGTGTATTTTGTTTAGTTTTGTCTCATTGTAACTTGAAATTATTTTAAAATTTAATTTATGACATAGGGGTATTATTTTTGTAGTTTTTAAGTAATGAAATTTTATAATTATGTAATTTTAATGAGTTGTTATTCTTCATTTACAGATTTCAACTATACTCTGTTTGAACTGAATAAATGAACTCTGCCTGGACTTCAGGAACAGCGAACTATGGCTAAATGCATAGCCAGTGAGGCTGAACACAGGGCCCTCTCCGAAGATAAAAAAAAAGAGACCATATTGCATCTTCTTCCATAAAATTGGAGTGGCCTGATGATCAGTGAATGTCGATTAATTCTCTCGTCAAAAGATAAATGTGCTATTGCATATAGAGATATTTTTCATAATTTTGTGCATGAAGTTATTGAAATTGGTTTACCTTTTAATTAAATGCTGCTGATATATTAGCAAAAAGTTTTAATGCCAATAATCACAAGGTTTTTTTATAATTTGACTGGATTAACTTGTACCTGTAAGGGCCGTATTCACCAAACTTGATTGATCCAGGATTAAATCGCGAATCAGCAAATCCGAGAATCAATGCTAATACTAGATCAAAGTCCTTCGGTATTCTCCATCTACGGATTACGTGATCCATGGCTTAACTGGAAGAAAAATGTAAGCCACGTTTTGATTGGACAATGAACGAACTTCGCTGAAGTTTTCCGTTCCGCTTCAATCAATGGATGACAGAGACATATTATAAACATTATCTCGTGTGTTTTGATCAACTAACACAGTATTTTGATACTGTCGTTTTATTCTTGTTGTTGCAATAATTATGGATCGTAAAAGTGAGAATTTTACAGAAATTAAGGAAGAGCCTTTTTTCTTCTCTCCTTAGAAAAATTCAAGTCGGTAATTAAAAAAACAAACAGATACAACAACTAATAAAGACAAGGCAAGCGCCTGGTCGGAATTAACTGCCATGTTCAACAGTTTTCCCGGAGTTGCAAAAAGAAATGCGAAGCAATTGATTATGTACTACAAAAGTCTGAAAAGGAAGGGCAATAAAAATCAATCTAATAGAAGATTTCAGATTTCCAAGACTGGATTTGCCTGTATCTTTATTTAACCTTCCAGGAGCACGTATGCAAGAGATACTTATATTGTGCATCGTATTAAATATTTATATCGTCCTTTTATAAATTTAAGTGCAAATTTTATTTATAAAATCTTTGTTTACTATTAAGCTAATAAATGCAGATAACATAAATAAAAGTTGCATTTATTTTTGTAAAACAACACGATATATATATGTAATAAGATGCACGATATGTCGTATTATTTGTGCAGGCGCGCCCGCTGGAAGGTTAAACGATAACGCGATAGAAAGGCTACATTGTTCATACAGTCCAAATCATTCGCTCTATCTGGATGCACAGATATTTTCCTTCTTTCGATTATTTCTAAACTTTCAATATCGTCTAAATACGACAATCCATCGTCTGCCATGTTTGTTTTGATAGAAGGCAGAAGAGAAATGCGCATGCGTAAAACGGAAACCCGCGGATTATCACTGTTAATCCTCCGATTTCTGAGCATCAAAAACAGGGTGTTAAAATAGCCGATGATCTCGGAATTTTCGTTGGAGAATACGGATTTTCATATAATCAAGGGATTAACACTGATTCGAGGTTTAATCCGAGTGTTAAAGAGTTGGTGAATAAGGGCCTAAGTAATTATTTTTATATATTTATTTGTATATTATATTTTTAAGGCAGAATGTGTTAATTATGTGTAGAATGCAATATGTTTGGTAATATTACGTTTATTTGGAAAATAAGCATTGAGAAGGGGATTGTTAGATTTATAAAATCGTAAAGATTGAGAAAATTAATGGATTATATTTATAAAATCGTAAAGATTGAGAAAATTAATGGATTATATGAAGATTGTCCAGAGAGTATATTTTTAACTATGCAGCCAGAAAAAAATTTAAGCAAAGTTCTGTGTTTTTTAATTCATATCTAAAAACTAAAGAATTTTATAAATTGTGCAGCCAAATATTTATTATTTTTATTCTAGAACTCTCTCTTGGTTAATTTGCAATATTATTATAAGTATCAGTAAAGATTTCAATTCTATCTTCAGTGTCATTGATATCACTAATTTAATAAATAGCATCTGGTGGAAAATACTTATTGGAATAATACTTATAATCACCTTGATTAAAATTCTGCTTTAAATGAATTTGAAAGACATTGAAAGTGTTAAATTAGGTTTTATAAAGTAAGTGATTAGATTCTTGACAAAATATTCTTAAAGAGCTGTAAAGTTCAGTTATATGAAAAAAAAAAATACATTGCAGATTTAAATATTACAAGTATTTTTACAGAGACACTTTAAAATAAATTTAAATAGTATAATACATTTATTTTATAAAATTGGAAAGTATATTTGAAAAAATTGCACAGATTTTGTAAATATTTAAAAAGGATAAGATCAAACTTTTTCTAAGGTTAGAGATAATAGAATAGTATTACATCTGATTAAAAGTTTTGGCAGTTGTTTTATAGAATTTTTATTTAAATTGGATCAGTTTTGTAAAAATATTTTGTGATAATTTATATTATTGATTGGTAAAATTGTTTTAATAGTATTGGTGTATAGGAAGACTAATTTATAAAAATAAAATGGCCATTTTTTTATAAACTCAAGTTATTGATAAAAATTTGAATAAATAAAAATAAAGTTATAAATAAAACGTTATAAATTAAAGTTATAATAAAATAAAAGTTATAAATAAGAATTTTGTTTTATACCAGCTAGATATTTATAAAAAAAGGTATATTCTGAAATATAAAGGTATATTCTTGTATATTGCATTTCTCTTGAATAGTTTTTCAAAGCTTGCAAAGGTAGGTCGACATTTGGATAATGTGCTTTTTAAACGTTGAAAAATTCATTTCCATACCATTTATGAATCACAGCTAACTCATTTCTGCCAAAAAGAAGCGTCACTTACCGGTTGGGCTCATGCGCAACATCCCATTCCGCTTTGCAAGTAGCACGCATGCGCCAACAGTTGTTATTCTACGATTCTCAATTCCTTGTAGACTTCATATATAGAAAATTTGATTTTGCATAAAAAATGTCAATACAAAATTGTCTAGCTTAAATTTGTTTATTAAGCTATTTACTATTTTTATACAATATATCAATATTTTACTTATTGACTATATTTATGGTATTGCATCATTTTTGTCTTTGGGTTTATCAGTTTCATTTATAGTCTACTTTAAAGAATCCTTCAGGATCATCATTCAAAAAGGTGAACTTTCCTGTTATTAAAAAAAATAAAATTTGTAATCAGCTAATATCAAAATTAAAACTCCAAAATCATTTAACCCTCCGTTAGTTGTGTGGGATACAGATGTCCCCCATTAGTTTTCAAAACGCTGCGTTTTAAATTCCATTTGTTGTTTAGAGGTCAATCTTTCAGTACCTGTCCTTCAAATACTCGGGAACAATATCACACAATCATTCAATTTCAAATGGTTAGTGCACAAGATATAAGAGAACACAAAGGGACAAGTGTACCCTGCGTGCCTAACCATGTAACACTAATTGACAGTTGATCATTCTTCTGTTCCTGGTTCAGTAATAATGTTTACTTTCTTAACGACTTATTATGGCACTCAACTTCATTTAATTTTTTTTTTATATATTTTAAATAATTTCAGTGAATTTCATTCTAAAAAATAGTTGAACTAGTTTAACAGTGAATAACTGGTTTCTAATTTCCCCAAAAAGCTTTTAACAGAGATCAAAACTAATGTATGTTGAAGCAATTAATTTAAATAAATGGGAATTATTCAAAGAATTTTTATCATACAAGAAGAGAGAAGTAAAGTCTTGAATATTTGGCTATGATAATAATGTGTCATTATTATTTACAATGCACTTTTCGAAACAAAATTCATTTTCAACACATAATAATGCTTTTTAATGTTGAAATTAAATTCAAATGAATTTTATTAACTCATCAAATCCTTCATTCATAAGTTTTGTCACTATTGAAGTTCTTATAGAAATTTTCCTTTCTTTGGGCATTAACAGCAAGACAGAATTTTTAAAAGTCTGCATTCAAGAATAGAAGTATATCAACATCAGAATAAAAATGGTTCCTAAAAGTTTATTTTCATTTCAATCGTTACATCAGAACAAAATTCTATAGATTTTTCTCTCCAAAGAATGCACTAGCTTCTCAGAAAGCAATAAAATACATAGGATAATTAAATGAATATGTTGTACTAGATAAAACAATCATAACAAGAGAAGACTGCTAATTTATTTATTAGTTAAGTTATCTTTTTTTGTAAATAACTTTTATGTCTTAAATATAAATCAGAATATTTATACGAGAAACTGCTTTTATAAGTAACATTTTAATTCAAAATCAATATTACATGTACAATTCAAATTTTCCAGCATCATACCTTCCTTAAAAATAATGTCACAAGTTTCACACGGAATCGCATTAAAATCTGACGGTACGTTCAGTTTAATAGCACGTTTTTAAAATCATTGACAACCACATTTTTAATCCCAAATATCGATTAATAAATCTTTGATATGGGACTTTTAGCTGCAAAGGAATAAAAATAATAATAAGTTAAGCGTATAATTTCTAACTACACAGCGCGTACATGAATCTTGTTGATATGTCAAGTGGACTGAAAAATCTCCGATTTTCCACAGACGCTAGAAAATCCCTATTTTTTCCCCTAGCAGCAAAATTTTCTTCCCAGTCAATTGAAATACAAGCAAGTGGCGTGCCTGTATTTTTCGATTAAAATGGGAGGAAAAAAGACCAGTCTTGGGCCAAATGGAATGGAATGGACGTCAGATGAATTGCCGCCTTAAGGCCGTAGCACACTTGTTTATATTTCGTCACCAAGGGAGAGCAAGTATTCGATGGGCGGTTTCTCCTTCAATGTGTCCTTGACCGAAGGGGGTTGAACTCCCCTTCTTTACGATCCGACAACCCCCAAAGAAGGGATGACAGTTGCAATGTGCAATTGCCTTTTAGGCGATGCAAATAGGGTTTTTTTTGTCGTTTTTATTTCGCAAACAAACAGACCCAAAGAATTGCAAATCTCTGAATAAAAAGCTATAATTGACAGAAAAAATTTTAACGAAAACATACATATTTTAATAGATTTTAAAATTAATATGAAGTTAATATTAAATTTGCTGTTGCCATGATTTCATCATCTATGTTATCATTAATTCTCTCTGTAATTATCAAATGCAATTATTTGCAACTAATTTGATATTAACCAATAAGGTGCATTCCTACACCTTAAACAAACTCTTTTTTAGTAATTTACAATATGATTAGGTCATTTTTCCTGAACATGCGACTTGCAAGAAAATTAAATGCATGAACATGTATCAAGTACTCGCAAGTGTTGTAATCTTTCATCGTCACACTGTCAGAAATAACTATTAATTCTAAAATTAATTATCTTTAGGGTTTAAGAGGCCCTTAGAGGTAAATTCAGCCCTTTAAAAATAAAAAAAAATTATGCAACTGTATACATTATGTATAGAGGAGACCAGGGTACAATGGACCACTTTTGTAAATTTTGAATGTTTATACTCAAAGAACTGTTTTTTTTTTGTTGTTTTTGGCTTGAAAAAAAAATGCATACGTATTCTCTGCATATTAAGATTTATATTACATTCTAAATTTATTAATTATCTATACTTTTTTTAATATTTATTTTTAAGTAGCAAATGACAAAGTGGACCATTGTAGGGTAAATAAAATAAATTGAAAAAAATGTGTAAATGTAGTACATTTTTGAATAGCATAAAACATAGAAAGCATCGTATTTGTTTATTCATGGCTTCAATGCATGCTTATAATGCAAGATTAATGAATATTAAACTTGGCAAATTGCACACCAAAAGATTTCTGCGTCACTGAAATTGTTTTTTTTGTGAAAATGTAGCTTCTGGAAGACTCATCATAATATCTTGAACATTTACAAAAGATTGGTTATCTATGGAAATACTTTTATGGGACAGTACTAGCCTCTTTTTTTAATAAATTTTATAACGTTTAAGACTTAATTTATGTATAATAACCAGAGATACAAACTAATAGGCGCATTAATTTGTTCCAAAAATCATACTATTAAATTTAATTTTTGCTTAATATAGCTATAATATAAGAACTAGAAATTTACTGAATGTTTATAAAATATAAACAAGAAAAAATATCAAATAAATAATGTAAAACTTTGACACCAAATTGATTGAAAAGTAAGAAATTTGTTATTCAGTTATTTTATATGCAATGAAAAACTTGCCATAAAGAAGGAAAATGTAATAAAATACATACTGAATGAAAATGCTTTATTTTTGCTTAATATTAAGTGAAATGACTGTTATATATTATGATAATTATGTGGCCAAAACTGGTACAAATTAAGATATATTATTTAAAAATTCCTAACTCAAAATATAATATTTTTCCAGAGAAAGATTTTATTAATTAACAGGCAATAAAGTTACTAAAGAATAGTGTCAGTACGACTTAAAAAAAACCTAAACCAGTCATCCACTGTGAAAATTCCAATTCAAATTTTCTCTTAATGTGGCAAAAACTGGATCATCTACCTTATTTCAATAAAAAAATTAAGATGTTAAGACGCTTCTGTGTATCCCGAAAATCGCGCCTTAAGTTTTCAGTGACGTCACTGGCGAGTCGAATCTGATTGGTTCAGTTATTCACGCCCATGAACTTGCATGGGTGTTTTTTGTTGTGTTCGAAAGCTCCCATCTTCGCTTTGAGGGCTAATAAAACCGGTTCAAACGCCCTAGAAGCGGTTTTGCTCTCCCTTGGTTTCGAAATATAAGCTAGTGTGCTACGGCCCTTAAGCCTCCTAGCGTTGAGGCTCATCCTCTTCTGAATCTTCGTCCTCCGAAACATCGTTTTCTCGCCGTCGTTTCGGAGGGCGATGTGTTGAAATTTGCTCCTTCATGGTTTTTTTATTTTGCGCCAGTCGTGCTTCTACATCTGTCACTATAAGAAAAGAAAAAATCATTACATAACATTCATTGTATTAAATAATTTCTCTAATTCGTGTTTTTAAAAATACAAAATTATTTTGGCAAGAAAATTCTTGCATTTACTCAAATGACATTTCTCATATTGTTACAGAAAAATTTCAGACATTAAACGATTGTATTCTATAATTTTATTTTATTATTTCTAACTACAATCATAATTTCTAATAATAAAGGAGAATGTGTGCGTCTGTCCTCTACAGGACAGACCAAAGAGCTACGAAAAATTGGCACAAACATACTTTGGAGGGTGGGAATGTGCACCTGGGAGCCCTTTTTTCAAAATTTTAATAAATGATTGGAATCTGGAAGTTGATAATAAATTTCATGAAGTAAAACCTATTGTTACGCAATGGACCTCGTCCTTAAACCGGAAGTATGAAGCAATTTTGACTCGACTGCGCATTGGACATTCCCGTCTTGCACACAAGTACTTATTGTTTGGAGAGTCACCACCAGTCTGCATTAGATGTAATGTTCTTCTCACCATTCGTCACGTTTTAATCGATTGTTCTAGTTTTAACAGAATCCGTTTAAAATATTTTCAAAGTATTAATTTTAACTTGTCTTTCCTGCTTGGAGAGAAGCATCATGCTAATTTATTCCTGTTCTTAAAGGACAGTGGCTATTTTAATGACATATGAATTTTTAATTTTACCTTTACTTTACTAGTTCTTGGCAAAACTTTTGATTTGATTTGAAACTTTATTAACTGCAGACAAGATTTTAAACTGAAACCTTGTTTCGGCGCAGCTTATCCTTAAAAGGATCTTGCTCCAGGTATAAGTCGCATCACATCAAAATTTTAATTAATTAAAAATTAACCGACATTTTGGCCCTTTTCCTTAATAACTTCCGAAAATATAACAGGATGAAAATCATTTTTATACCATCTGAAAGTGCATTAAATTACCTTTCCAATCGTATCAATTAAGTTGCCGTACAATTTTTTCTCGAATTTTAATAAATTTTAAACAAATATTTTTTGGCATAATTTACAATACTTTTCATTGTCGCACAACTCAAACCGTTTTCATTGATTATACAAATATTTAATTGCATATCTCTCTTTCATTGTTGTAATCTGAGATAAAAACCTAATACATTTTGCTTTCATATTTTATATCTTCAAAATTTTTGCGAAATCTGTACACCAAGCTCTCCGAGATATTGCTTCGCGTACATTAAGAAATATACCCATTAAGCTGAATGGTTATGGATGCTATGTTTTCATTCATGTTTTAATCCAGCTAACATGCCGCTGGTCATAAAATGTGCCGCGTCATTTTAATGTTGAAATCAAATGCACATTTTACAAGAGGAATGAAATTGAAGATAGTGCCGACAACATGGAATTAGAGATTACATGACATGGTCAGTTATTTGACTCCATTAGTAACATTTATGTAAACAATCAACAGAAGATGCCCAATGTCATTAATAGATCGGTTAAATACAGGGTGTCCAACAAAGGACTCCCTGATTTTAAAATTAAATAACTCAGCAACGGAGATCGATAGAAGATTGAAACCGGTGGAATGCTTAGTCTGAGAGCAGTAAAATTCTCATACAGAAGTTTCAAAATTAGTCACAAATCTTGCCGACAGGTGGCGCTGTACGTTGCAATCGCTATTCAGAGTCCAAGAAGAAAGCTGTAAACTGTCCTATGCAAGCACGAAAAATGCACATTTTGAATCGATTGTGATGTGGTTGCAACGATTGCTTGCAAATGACAGTTTACAGCTTTCTTCTCGGACTCTGAATAGCGATTGCAACGTACAGCGCCACCTGTCGGCAAGATTTGCGACTAATTTTGAAACTTCTGTATGAGAATTTTACTGCTCTCAGACTAAGCATTCCACCGGTTTCAATCTTCTATCGATCTCCGTTGCCGAGTTATTTAATTTTAAAATCAGGGAGTCCTTTGTTGGACACCCTGTATCTACCACAATCTGAAGTTTAAAATTACGTTGTTAAGAGTACCATGAATATAAAATGATGCAAGATTCAATTGAAATCATATTCCCGGCGAACAAGCTGGTCGCTGAAGGCGGCTAGTAACAAATATAACAAGAAAAATAGGGAAAGAATCTAGAGCTCAAAATAGGTATATCATGTACGCAATTTTAAGTCCAAGACAATTAATGAGATTTCTATCTCTTTGAGAAATATTACGTAAAAATTTGGCTGTATTACTTCAAAGAAATTCTATAATTACGCAGTGGCCTTTAAATCTAATCGAAATGTAACAACTTTTATCTGATTAAAATCAGAATCAACAATATTTACGGCTAACAGCATTTATTACTTTTAAGTGCAACAAAAAATATAAAAGCACAAAGTTACTAGTACAACTTTAAAAATAGAAAAATATTTACATGATCATTTTAACAACAGCAGCGTGAATCAGCCAGCGAGCGAAAGCAAAGAGGATGAAAGGCAAAACAAAATGCTTGCAATCGCTTTTATACAATCTTCTGGCGATCACGTGGGAAAGATTTGCATAATCATTTGCATACAATGTGGTAGTTACGACTCGGAAACATAAATATCGGAATCTCATGCTAATTAGATGATCGCATCTAATTATAATTTAATCTTGCACAAAACTGATACAGCACGAGATTATGGACTTTAATTTATTATTTATAATACTGATATGTTTATAGATTAAGATAAATGTGTTTAATCTTAATATAAATAAAAGTCATTGTGGGTATGTGGGTGGGTATGTATGTGGCTATGTTCCACATCTCCTCCTAAACCAATGGACGGTTTTCAACCAAATTTTGTACACTTATTATTTAAGAGAAGGGGAAGACACTTATGAACTTTTCCAAGTCCCAAAGTTAATTAAACAGTCAGTTAATTAGAAAATAACCGAAATCGTTTTTCCGCCGTAACTTCGGAGCAAACTGTCCGACAAAAAATATTTTTATACCATCTTAAAGTTCAAATTTTTACCTTTTCAATGATACTAATTTTATTTCTCTGACATTTTCCCTTCGATTGTTATTAATTTTTAAAAGTTCCAAAACTTTAAAATGCGTGCAGACGATTTTGAAATAACGAATATTTATAGCTACTCCGTTGCTAGGCAACGGTTAGACTTTGAACTAATTCACCTTTATTTCCAGCTTGGCGCTTGATACAGTTGCCAAATAGATTTGGCGATTGCTTAAATCGGAAGGTTACCGGAAAACGGTCTATGAATCCAAAATAAACAAACCAGGATCGTCCATTGACGTATATGATATGGTTGTCAGAGTTTTTATAATAGGAAGGTATATTTTGTCTTATGTATTCTTTTAAACAGTAGAAGCAGATGACATATAGCATGGTGGATGATATATTCCAAAGAGCAGATGATACCATTGAGTACAATGATGTAATTTACAGTAACAGAGAATTAAATTAGTCGTCCAATTATGTATTATCAACCGTCAGAACTTTTGACTTCCCCTTTCTATATATAACGAAACATTTACATTCGTAAATTTAAAAAAAGTAGCAATTCAAATTCTTCGCGCACGAAGTCGCGGGTAACAGCTAGTGATTAATAAAACAATTTCTCGGGAATCAACAGAAGCGAACTACGCTTTTGTTTATGTAGGCGTTTATCGCGTACATTTGAAAACTTTAGGTCAGGGAAAACCGAGAAAAGGTAAATACAATATATTATGATTAATTTATCTTTTTCCTAACAAAAATAATACCGTCAAATTAATTTACAGGGGTGAAAACAGCAAAGACACAAAAAAAAGAGGAAAATTCACGAGAGTAGCTACATTTTTACGTGAATAGCGACATACATTAAGGAAGAGATAAGTAAACACTTATTATTGAATGATTTACCCATCACAAAAAAATTACGAAACAAATATGGTCTTGCTTACAGCCATGCATGAATTTTTTCCAATTACAAATACTTATTTTTAACATTATAAAATCAATGTTTTCTTACTCACTTTATTAAAATAGATACAATTAATAAATAATGTTATATAATATCAATATTTTTTATAAAATACATATAATACACCTAAAATATATAAATCAGATTTTGCTTTATAAAAGAAAAAGGTACAAAAGAGTCCTGCATAAATATAAGTTTACAAATAATACAAAAAAGCGGAAAATCACGGATCCGCGGAGGATTTTCACCCCTCAATATTTAATCAATTTCAATAATTTATTAATTCAATAATTTATCAATTTTTATACGAAACCAGCGGGAGTGGTCTCCCCTGAACTTTCTCGTATACTTCCCCCAAAAGATGCTGTTTCAACTCCCCCCGCGTGGACAAAAAAAATTCGAACTTACTAAAACTTAGAATCCAATGACTATCAGAAGGTTTTCCATTGTAGATTATAGTGATTGTAAAATATTTAGGTAAAGAATCAAATTCAAAGACATGCGTACCGATTAAAACACATCTATCACACACTTCCACTCTTGCCGGCTCAAGGACAAAGTGATTTAATCCTGCGTGCACAGAGATTGCTACCAGTACGCATGAGCATGGAGAATCGGATTAAGAAAAATTAAATATGGAATTTGAATGCCGTTTTTTAACCAATTGGAAGGAAATTTGGGCACAGATCTATAATTAATGTTAGCAACCATCATACCAATTTTTATTTATCTAAGCCGAGATATAATTTTTACAAATATGCGATTATACAGTCAAACAGACCATCAACCCTTCGACGGTGTTGGCGCATGTGTGCTACTTGCAAGGTGGAATGGGATGTTGCGCATGTGCCCAACCGGTAAGTGGCGCTCTTTTTTGGCAGAAATGAGTTAGCCGTGATTCATAAATGACGTGGGTAAAAGGAACTCTCAATTGAAACCCACAATTTACTATTAAAAATGATAAAAGGTATTCCGTGCACTGTAAAAAGTGTGTTGTGTGGTGTTTGTGTGTTGCGAAATAAAAATATAAAAAGTATCAGTGCCAGATGGTCCGTCAACTAATCACAAAACGAAAATAAACAATGTGTACTCAAATTTTATCCATTCAGCTATTCAAGTTTTGAGTTACAGCGTCTACATGACTGGTGGTCATGTGGACAGATCCTTGACGATTTTTTTGCTTGTCCGGAAATTTGATGGAAAACTTTACAAATTATGTCAAGATCACATACCAAATTCCATCCCTGTAGCTCTAATAGCTGGAAAGTTCACAGACAGACATAATTCCAAAATTGTGTTTTTCTGACTCAGGGAGGTCTAAACGAGATCTTCGTCAAAATCTCGAGTTCGAATTTTTTGATGATTACAATATTTTCCCGCTATACCTTGTAGACGAGAAAGTAAAATGGAAAATGATTAAAAACTATTTAATTGAAATTTCAAGAGCTGTCTGTCGACATTTCCTGTAGATATATGTTAAGTATAAAGAGGCAGCTTTGTGAAAACAATGAGACTGGATACTGAAGAATAATGCTTTTAAGAGAATTGACTCTAACGAATACTGAAAATGGAAGACATCCAAGAAATCTTTTGATGAATTCTGTTAAAGGATCGATAAAAAATACCTTAAAGTAAAAGAAAACTTGTTGCTAGCTTACAAATTTATCCAGGTGCTTTTAGCCTTCTTGTAATCTGATATTTCCTTCTAGCTTTGCAGTTCTTGCTGTTTAATAAACATGTATTTCATGCATTTCCATCAAAATTTTGGCCTTTGATCTCTAGAACAACAAGATAATAAATTGCACACTATAGTAAAAAACAGTTATTCTGCAAATAAAAATCATGTATTGCACTATTTACCTGTGTATTGGAATTATAGCTCACGCAGCATTTAATATTTGATTGTAAATATCGTTTTCTTTTATTTAAAAGCATTTATTTTTTTATCATTTAATTTTGTTCATCAATATATTTTGTGGAACAGTAGAAAAATGTAGTTTTAGAATTTTGTTGATTTTTTCCGTTGCAAATAGATTCTTCTAGAAAAGAACAAATAAATTGAATTAAAATGAGTATCCTAGTTCATGTTGCTGCTTTCATGTTTAAATAAGTAGAAGCCAACATACCAATTTTCAACTGAATGTTCAGTTAATATCAGAAGAATGTATACGTAAAAAGTGATGAATGATTCCCAATAATTTTGAGCCATAATTATCATAGTTACTGCATGTTTTGATTAAACCATTAGATAAAATGGAATAACAATAATAAGAGTAAACGGAAAAGGAGGACTAACATGGTGAACAATATTTTGACTTTAATATTTTTCCTTTACATTTTGATAGTTAAATCTCTAAATAATATTTCATTAACCTCAAACGATTGATTGTTACCATTAGGTAAAATGGAATAACAATTATAAGAATAAACGGAAAAGGAGGACTAACATGGTGAATAATATTTTGACTTTAATATTTTTCCTCTTTACATCTTTGATAACAGCACATGCACCGAAACGAAGTACATCAG
>BGPR01030571.1:0-13007 GCA_013235015.1 Araneus ventricosus
TCGATATTACTTCGTTCAGTTACGTATTGCTATACTAATAAAAATAAGTTTATTAATATTTTCACGAACAGAACAGCACGTTTTAAGACTCGGAGAATTCATCAAAACGACGAAACAAGGATTTTACAGCAACTACATTATCTTCCTTGCATATCTGTATTTGAGAAATTAAAAAACACAGATTTAAACAATCAGCAAGAAACAAATAAAAATGAGTCCCTTTCCACACACTCCAGACAGAAACAGTAAAAACTCCCCGTCGTGCGTTGCGTCCCGGATGTATATTTCCTTCACCTTACCTTCCACTGTTTCAATTGCGAACACGCACGCACCTCTCTGTACAGCACATCCACGTAATCGGCCTGACAAGCGTCGGAGCGAAAAAGAAACGAAATGAGATTCTTTTCCATTACAAGTTTCGTCCCCTTTTGCTTCTTCTCTTCCCATTCCAGAGAGAAAACAGTCGGGTGCCCTTCTCGATCCGCTCGCTGCTCCCGCGCCCAAATGAAGTCCCGAAATGGTGGTGATGTTTTTTCCTTCTTCTGGAATGGATACGAACGAGAGTCTAATAGAGGATGAATTAATCAGGAGCATTTTTCCACTCTGTGGAGGGTTTGATAGATTATGGCTATCAAACTCTCGTCAACGGATTCGGGATTAACAGCGGAAACATTACTTTGCGTGTTTTCTTGCCAGTTTTTTACTTTCTCTTTTTCACCCGGACCTCCCAAGGGAGCTTTTCTTCTAATCAACTTATGGTGGCGGCGTGCGATTGGATGAGTTAATCCACCCTCATGGTCAGTGTAGCTTAACATTAACTTGCGTGGTAGATGCTTTAGCTGCTTAGTACGTGGGCATTTGTTAGATACCTGCTTAATTCCGGAACATATTCTTTAAATGTAAAATAATGTTACAATGCGTATTTAATATTTTAAGCCAAATAATGTGATATGTGGTGAATAAATTTGATTTACATATTTTTATTTAGGATTAACAGCGAAAACACTACTTCGCGTGTTTTCTTCCCAGCCTTTAATTTCTTTTTTTGCTAGACCCTCCAAAGGGAGCTTTTGTTCTAATCAACTAATGGTGGCGGAATGCGATTGGATGAGTTAATCCACCCTCATGGTCAGTGTAGCTTAACATTAACTTGCGTGGTAGATGCTTTAGCTGCTTAGTATGTGAGCATTTCTTAGATACCTGCTTAATTCGGGAACATATTCTTTAAATGTAAAATAATGTTACAATGCGTATTTAACGTGTTAAGCCAAATAATGTGATATGTGGTGAATAAATTTGATTTACATATTTTGATTCAGGATTAACGGCGAAAACACTACTTTGCGTGTTTTCTTCCCAGCCTTTACTTTCTTTTTTCGCTCGGCGAGCGATTGGATAAATTAATCCATCCTCATGGTCAGTGTAGTTTAACATTAACTTGTGTGGTAGAAGCTTTAGCTGTTTGGTACGTTTACATTTGTTGGATATCTGCTTGATTCGGAGAAAATTCCTCAAATGCTTAATATAGTTGCAAAGTGTGTTTAATGTTTTAATCCAGTTAATGTGCCATATAATGATTAAATTTTGATTTACATTACACATTTTATTTTAACAAGCTGCAATAATCCTATTATGTGGCTATTTATTTTTAACCTTCTCGCATACGAAGAATACAATGCATTGTACTCATCCAAAAATTTTGACATCGAGATGTTGATCAATCTCCTTTTAGATATCCCCTAGTTCGAAAAAACATTTTCGGAACGATGTTTGTATATCGATCCTTGAACACGATAACTCGAAATCGGTACGAGCTAAACGAATGAAATTTGGTGTGTGGATTTAGTATCAAAATTATATATCTGTATCAAATTTAAGATGAAATTCGTCATTCTGACTGGCCACCCGTAAGCTTGTGAACAAGTAACTCAAAATTGCAATGAGATAGATTGATAAAATTCAGCATATGGCTTAATCACTGAAAGATATAATCTAAATACTGTAGATCCATATCATATTTTAGACCAATTCCTAATGGAAAACTGTTCAAACAGTAATTCATATTACATTATTTAGCAAAATATTTCTTTGTGTAATTGTAGATATAAGTATTTGTTACTAAACGCATCTTATACGATTATTGTAATAATAATTATTGTGCAATGCAAGTTATTAGCACATTCCACAATTGAAGTTAATAGCAGATCAAAAGCTACCAATAATATTATTACTTCTGATTAAATTTTACTGATGCGTTTAAAGATAATGGATGTTTCCCAACAGAATTCAGCTTAAACCTTTGTGATACCTTACTAATTTAACCTCCTAAATAGATGGCACATCCTATTTCTGACATTTCTTGTTATTTTGATCCATTTAACAATCTAAAGTGTAAATGACATACTTAAGCGCTTCGAAGTGATTTTTATCATTTAAATTAAATGCTACTTTGACCTAATTACAGATATGAAGATCAAAAGTTCTGGAGTTCGCTACACGACTCAGACACCTCATCGTAGGCAAATGGTGTGTTCAGCGGGAGTGACCTCCCCAAAATATACTCCTAACATACTCCTCCCCCCTCGTATACTCCTAACATATGCAGAGAAAAAATAAGCTAAAAGGCAGTGAAAAGAGAAAGAATCCCTAACGCAGTAGAGAAAAAATAAGCGAAACGTCATGCCACGATTTCCGAAGGTCGTCCAACACGGAAGTGGAATTAGAAGCGGGCGTGATTACCAATAGGGCTGGGTGTTAGATAAAGGAAACGAAATTTGTAATTTGAATGCCCTTTTTTTAACCGATTGACACAAAAATTGGGCCCAAATATATATTAAGGTAAGAAGGTCACATACCAAATTTCATTTATCAAAGTAATTTTTTAAAGAAGTTATTGCGTTCAAAAGCATACAATTATAGAGACAGACAGACAGTCAACCCTTTGACGGATTGGGTCCAAAATTTGATACAGAGCTACATTCCTGATGATAAAAATGTGTACCAAATTTTATCCACCTAGCTGATTAAGTTTCTGAGTTATCACGTTCACATTAACACGGACATACAGACAAACTGCCAGTGGCCGGAGTTTGTCCAAAATTTGATAGAAATCTACAAATTATATGTAAAGACCACATACCAAATTTCATCCCTGTAGCTTTAATGGTTTTTGAGTTATCGTATTCACAGACACACAGACAGACATAATTACAAAAATGTGTTTTTTCAGATTCAGGGAGGTCTAAAACGTGCAGATTCGTCAATATCTCGAGTTCGAATTTTTTGGTGATTACAATACTTTCTCTTTGTATACTTCGTATACGAGAAATTAAAAAACGGTATCTGATTAATATAAATATATTTAACATACATTGGAGCTCAACAGAGAGTAACATAATTACTTTTAGTTTCAAAAACCCGAGACTAGCATTTGGGATGACTTTACTATGGAAAGGGGTGACAAGTAATGAGTATGAAGATCGCATTTACGGAGTTTTTTGTTAGGTCATGACCTTCTTCCGATTAGGCGGGTATTTTTAAGTTAGTCTTTATAGTAAATCAATAAATGAAAATAAAATGTTTCTATATACTACTAAGTAAAATGTAAACCTCTACCCCTCCATTTTTCATTTCACCCCTATTATGGTGAAATCAACTCCGCCAGGAGCATGCGCAAAAGCTCGGAGTGTTTCCATATTCGAGAATGATCACTAGAGTTGAGTTTATGTTTAAATAATTCATTCAGTTCTTTAACTAATAGAAACTAGTGCCGAAATCAAAGTAAAATTCACTTCAGTTAGAGCTTCACAACAGCGACGCTTTCAAACAAACACTTTATATGAATAATCAAATCTGACTTTTTTAGAAACATTTGAAACAAGGCAGCTCACATTTACGAAGCTTTTTATTAAAATACAATATACATACATGCGCCATTTTCACGTTTTTTTCCCCTTCCTCTACCTTTTAAACCCAGTTTGTTCGTAAGAGCTGCATATGCCTTAGACAGATTTACCTGGTGAAATTTCAATTTCTAAATTGCGCATCCATCACATTCAAAATGAGAAAGAAAAGAAAGAAAAAATAAAATGTAGATTAAAAAATAAAGAAAAATGGAAAAGGAAAAAGCTCGTGAACATCATTCAGTAAAGAAAGAGAAAGGGTAGGGAGAAAGGGAAAAAATAAAAGGGATAAAAAAGAATAAAGAAGCACTTTACCTACGGGAGTTGCACTGTTTCCTTTCTGCTATATTAAAAGTAATCTTTTGTCTCGTTCCTTCCCTTTCTTTATTTATTAAAGGCTACCGACGTTATACAGGATATTTTTATTTCCACGATGCAGGCTCTTTCAGATGTTCTTTTGTTTTACTACTTAGTTACGATTGGTTGAGCCCTTTGCAGCTGAAATCTATTCAAATATGTATCATTGCTGCAGCTGGAAGTAGGTGACATACGCGTCAGGGAGAAGAACTTTAAATGTTGCATTGTTGTTTTTGTTGCTAATTTATGTTTGTTATTTTGTTTTTGTTATGAAAAACGTATATATTTTGAAAAAGTAAGTTCCTCTTCGCTTTATTATTTATTTAAATTAGTTTATCTCCCTGTTTTCGCGTGCCTGTTATTTCTTATAAATATTTGTGATATTTTTTTCTTTCATTTTCCGTCATTGTTTCTTGAAAGCTTTCTTCCTATGCATTAAAAATGAATTCGTGCAAGGAAAACGAAATTAAATTTTTTCCTCTTGAAAATTTGTATCAAGAGGAAACATCTTTAGCATATTTGCTTATTTTTTGATGTTGGAAGAAAACAAAAATCTGCGAAGTAACTTGTCACCGGTATAATGCTGTGTATAATTAAAGTGCGATTTACTTTTCGACAATTTCAGTTGGTAAAATTCTATTGAGTCGACAAATTTTAACCTCATAATATAGCATACAATTAGTGTATCCATAATACTTGTAAGGCCGGATGATTATTTTGTTACACACGCTTATATAAAGGAAAAGAATTGGTATAAAATTGTGTTCGTAGAGGGACGAGATTCATGTTTATATGGAATGCCGCTGTTGAAGAATTAATTCAATTTCAGGAACCATTTTTATTAGATGGCTAAGTTCCACGACACAGTGCATAAAAAGGTACAAGACGCAAGACAGAGAACAACAACACAAGACAAGTACACAGAAGAAGAAAAAAGAAAAGAGAAGCATCATGGGAAAAACCCGGATGGCTCTAGTAGCGCCACCTACCATAAAAAGGAGAAGGCAGTGAATTGTAACCGCTACATGTTTAAATTTAATTTTGAAAAATTTAGTGAAGAAAAAACTTCACGGAAATAAAATTCGTATAACTGAAAAGCAAAGTTTTTGAATTTTAAAATGGTATAAAAATGGTTTTTGTGCCTTAGTAGGCTCTGAAGTTATTGAGAAGAAACTTTAAAATTTCAATTAAATTTTAACTAAAAATCTAATTAAAATTTTGAAAAAGCCCTTTCTTTGTGAGCATCTACTATCCAAGAAATAATACGCGCCAAATTCGGGAGCCCTAGCTCCCACGGTCTGTCCTTTAGAACATCTTGAACAATTTTTGCATTATGTGGGTGGCATCACGCAGTATATAGATAGTATGCCGATCTATAAACATTATTAAGTTTTAAAAAAAGGCACAGGACGTTTCGATCGAAATAAAAGAGAAAGCTTTTTTATTTTTAATAATGCTAGTGGATGATATTCAAGTATGTTCATTTTTAATTTAGTTGTACCATATTTTTGTAAATACATGGGATAATAATTTCTATATGTTTATTTAAAATTTACAGCAGCTCCACGATTATCACGTGAGAGATGCTGTTGCCTTGTATGAATATATGTCTGTTTTTGGACCATAACACATTTGCTTGTTACGACCAGAATTTAAAACTTCCCATTTTGAACAATAACTGGTGTTCTTTTAAGTTTGTCTTCCTACATTTTTGCAATTATATTTAAATGTAAAACAGAAGTCAAACATTTCTGGAAAATAGATTCAGCAATGAATTCATTTCAACAAACAGAATGACAATTCACAAACATACTAAATTACACCTAAAATTTATAGGGTTTATGACTAAAATCTACTATTCAAATGCAAGCAGTTGTTTGCAATTCATACGCAAAAGCACTACCATCCTCGTAATTTAACATCATTAGTACAGGCAGATACAGGGAAGAAAAGGGTTGAGAAGACATGTATCTCAGCAAAAAAAAAGATCCATTCCAGCCACCGAAGGGAAAAAAATAAAGTGACTTAACTAGAAAACGAAACAAAAAACGAAACCTCATCAACTCAGACAAACAACAAGAGCTCGCAGGCTACATTTCCCTTTCAATTCCTTGCGTGGAACAAATAAACAAAGGGAACCGATGCCACCTGCGCTTTCAGAATGAATCAAAAGCGAAGCAGGCAGATCATTCGAGGCCAATCCGGTAGCGGTCGGTTCTTGGTCATTATGACGATGATGAAGCGCCATCCATCATCATCAACACAAACGCAGGAAATCGCACCACATGCGTTCGTTTCTCGGGTAGCGTGCTGAGACACCAATTAAAAACGCTGGCTCTTTAGCGGCTCGAAATGGAGATATCGTCACAGGCAAATGTGAGAAAAAGAACTCTGGGACGTGTGTTTATCTTCGGTCGCATGTTACAAGACCAAGTTTTCTTCTGAAAGATAGTAATGAAGTCGATGTTGTTTGTGAGCTAAAGTTTTGAATGAAAACATCTACTTCGGAATGTTTATGTCTAGAACAGAATTCAGAAATAGTATTCATTCCATTATGAATATAATGGCAATCGCCTGAATACTATAAATTTCTGAATTCTCATCTAGGTATTCTATGGAATGCACTGGCGTTTACAGTTTATTTCATAATTGATAGATGTTTTGAATGAAAACATCTATCTCGGAATGCTTGCATTATAAGGCTTTCTGCATTTCACCCTCTAGTTATTCTACAGATTGACTGAATACTATAGATTTCTGAATTCTATTCCAGGTATTCTATGGCTGGCTATTCACTGGCTCTAACAGTTTATTCCATTGCTTTCCGCATTCAACTAAATTAAAATATTTCGATGTGCGAGACCAGAACAGTATTTCATTGGCAAATAAATATGTAATGAAATACGTATATTTATTTCTGTATACGTATTTTCGTGATATGAACAAGAGAAGTACCTAATTTCGGGAATTACTAATATAATAGCCCAGATCTGTCTCTCACTGATCCCGTAATGTTCTGACGTCACCAACAATAAAATTCGCGCCATAGCACTGCAAGACGTTAAACAGCATTATTTCATTGTTAGAGCACCTAAATTTCGGTAATTTTAAATTTAAAAAAGTAATTGTCGTTCCAATTTCAAATTTAATAGCTCTAAAATAGTGAAATAAAATTTTCTATCGATTGATATAAAATTTATTTCGCTATGATCAATAGTTCCCGAGAAATTTTAAATTATATTAATCATATATTTCAAATTAATTTCCATTTTTAATATAAAGTAATAAATCATGTCAGTGGTAAATCAAGCGCGTGACGTAGTTTGGACGCCATGATGCATCTGATTAGTTATTGCAATCGTGATGATATAATTTGATAATATAGTTTGACATTGTTTGACAAGCAGAGAAATGCTTTGTTTTGATTAGACTTCTGAAATACAAGGAAAATTGTTAAACAACGAAAAATACTTCACACGGAATGTTGTTTACCAAAAGGTTTTTTGAATAAAGAAATATGTAGATAATATGCAAATAAAAAATATTTCCTGTCATAAAACATACGTTTATTTTATTTGTTTTCAATCAATGTTAAACATTTCTCTCGCATATATATCTATTTAAACACGTCAAATTTGACGGGAAATCTCTCGAATGAGGTGGCAATTTGTACCCGTCATACGATCTCGGGCGTTCTAGTGTTCTTTTCTAGTGTTTTATTAGATATAAAAATCCAAATAAACATTGAAGGCAATATTAGAGTAAGAACAAATATTTTTACGTGTTGTTGCCGTATCAAAAAGTGACTTGTACCGTGTGATCAAAAAGTTCGTAAATATTTGTATTTAAAAAATTCCTGAAAAATCGAAAAATGATCGGATAGAAAAACAGTTTGCGGGGTAAGCATTCCATGCACTTGGAATTACATTATATTAAATGCAGAATTCTTTCATGCACAAACATCTCTCCGCTTTGGCTAGATTCCGACTACTTCACGCCGAAGCGAGACTGAGAATATGGCGTCAGGCTCTTGAAGTCATGGATCCTGCATGCCAGGTTGGAACTGTACAAGGCCATGGCAGCTCAATCATGATCTGGGGAGTTTTTTCTTGGCAGTTTTTGGGATCTATGGTACTTGTACCAACCTCCCACAATGCGATTTGCACCTCTCACAGGTCCCGGTTGGCTACTCCCTGGTTCGATGAGCATTCCTCTGACTTCTCTGTCAAGAATTGGCCACCTAGAAGCCCAGACTTAAGTCCTATTGAGCACCTTTCGGATGTTTTGGAGAAAGGTGTGAAAGCACATCACACAACACCAGCTACCCTTACTAAATTATGGACAGCTCCAGCCGATGTTTGGCAAGCCATTCCTGTGAAACGCTTCCGCAAACTTGTTGAATCTATGCCTCGTGGTGTGGCAGCCGTTATCAAGGCCAGAGGAGGCCCAACTCATTATTAACTTGCTATCCTTAATTCAGTGGCACTTCAGTGCATATTAAAGCGAAACATCGCCCACACTATCTTGGTGATTCATACAATGTATAATAAAAGGAGTTTTTAGACACGATACTCTATGCCAGATAGAGAGTGGAAAAAACAAAAGAAATTTTAAGAAAATTAAACCTAAAATTAATCTTTTGGAATAGAAACCAAGTACGTACATACACTCAAACTGGTACGAGAAATCCGAATCTTCCTAATATAGCTTATAAATTTAGCCATCTATAAATTCGATGATTTTTTTTCATTTCTTTTAGAATAAATCTGTCCAAGAAATTGGCTTCACAGCATAAATAAATGTCGGAAGTTCATAGCCCTCACCTGATACAAAAGCCATCTGTGTCGCCAGCTCCTTTGTGCACAAAAAACTATTTGTCTTGTTCACTTAACCTTTGCCTGACTTAGCAGAATCAATCAAGTTGCATTCCTTACCTTGCAGCATCACATTAAAGACAATTTGGTCACAGTGAGTTTAATTACAGCACTGAAAGGAAACAATGTAATTAAACTTAAAAACCATTCACACATAATTTTAGAAGGCTCCCTCCTCTATTGTTCATTGTTTACGCTAGCAAAAAAATAACCTCCTCTAAAAATATCGACGAAAATTACGCCAAGGGAGAAAAACTACTACAATAAGCTCTTTGTTTTCTCAGCTAATTGGAGAGAAAATTGGACTCTGGCACAAGATTTGAGTTAGCACATCCGACGTATTAATTGTAATTTATTAGAAAATAAAGAAACTTAACTGGCCGACCAGTTGTTAATGAATGCAACAAACCATATCAAATATTCTGGGGGCTAAGATTAGGAAATTTCTGGGACAGCAAACATGGGATGAAATCGGGCGGGGGGAGGAGAACAGAGGTCTTCAGGTCAATAAACATTTCTCAAACTGCGGGGTTTCCATTCCCCTTTCACCCCCTCCTGCCCCTTTTTGGGAGGGTCCTTCAAGAATATTTACTCAAATTTCCTATTAGGGATCATTTTATCACTGGAATGACACGTCCCTGTCCTAACAAAGATACTGGCAAGACAGAAAATATCAGGAAGAGAACATGGTTAGTGTCTCGTTGAAGTGTTTATGATATTGGATCGCAAAAGCCCTTAATTATATCTAAATTGAGGTACATGGTTCTCTTTTTTATGTCCTTTACACTTTTTCTCTACGAAGGACACATAGAGAAAGATGTTCTAATTGTCAAAAAGATTCAACCTCGGGCTTTTGATGAATTTAAACATTTTATACGTCCCCGAGTCCAAAGAAGAAAAAAAAAAAAATCGTTTTTTTTTCTGTCTGTCCGTTTGTGTGTTTGAGAACACGATAACTCCAAAATATAACGAGGTATACAGATGAAATTTGCCTTGTGGCCTTTAAACCAAAATTATAGTTTAGCAAATTTTAGATCAAATTAGTCAATGTAAAGAGGCGATTTTCTTTTTATTTCTTTTTTAGAAAATATATCTAAAATTACACCATCTTAATGATTTTCAAGAGCTTTTTCGAATAAATCCGTGATCATCTTTCACTTCAAGCCTTTTCCAGTACCAGAAAGCCGACATGGGAGACTTTTGGCACCCTTTTCGTCGAAGTGGCAGCGCACCTGAACTTTTCTCCTCTTCCACACAGAAGAACTTCCACTTTATGGAGAAAAGCACAATCAGCTGAACAGACACACGTGTGCTTTAACACTCGCATTTTAGTTTGTTTTTGTGGACTTCTTTATTTGATTAGTTTTTTCTCTCTTATTTTGTTCATATTGTACACTTCATACTCATATTTCTTTCCTTCTTACAGTTTTTGTTTTGTATATGGTTTTATACTCCTCTTTGTTTCTTGTATTTTTCCCCAGATTTTTAGATTTGTATTTCTGTAACCTCTCCGCCATTATTTGCTAGACAGTTAAGGAGCGTCTTCCGATGTCTCTTCCTCTTCATGTCCGCCACACTGTTTAAACAACCAAAAGCTTATAGTCGCAGGGGCATGAAGTGGTGTTCTGTACTTCAATAAGTAAACTATCTTAATTCAAATTTTGCTGATTTTGATGCTTTTATTGTATTTGCATTATCCAGATCGCATCTTCGGATGATCTCTTAAGTCCAATTTTGCTGATTTTTTGATGCTTTAATTATATTCGCATTATCCAGATTACATCTTCGGATGATCTCTTAAGTCCAATTTTGCTGATTTTGATGCTTTTATTGTATTTGCATTATCCAGATCGCATCTTCGGATGATCCAAGTGTCGTAGCCGTAGGTCGAAAAGAACCACAAAGATAACCGCTCTCAAAAAATAAATTGCGCATTGCAATTCATTCTTCTCTCGAATCTCTTTTGGCTCTGCTGTAAAATGTTAAAATTGGTATTTAAAATAATTTACCTCTGTCGTAAAAATTAATAAATTGCAAAAAAATGACGTTCGAAAGGTGCTTAAAAAATATTTATTTTAGAATTTAAAAAAAAGTTTTTAAAATTAATCTTATTGGCGATATAGTGTTTGTTTGTTGTTTAAAAAATTCCTTTTCTATCTCTTACTAACTTGGGATCTTTCGGGCTACGAGAAGCTTTTTTGGACGAAAGTCAAGCTTCTTGCAGAAAAATATCCCAAATCTTTTGAATCCATTTCGTAAAGTCTGTAGCCCTTGAAAAAGTAGGCTAGAATGGATTCCTCGTTTGTTTACTTCAGTTTTATCGGACCGATGGCTAGTAATTTTCTTTAAATAGTTTTTTTAAAATTAATATTATCGGCGATATAGTGTTTGTTTGTTGCTTTAAAAATTCCTTTGTGAATTCCTTTTCTTTCTCTTATTCACTTGAGGTCTTTCGGGTTACGAGAAGCTCTCTTGGACGGAAGTCAAACTTCTTGCAGAAAAACATCCCCAGTCTTTTGAATCCATTTCGTAAAGCCCGTAGCCCTTGAAAAAGTAGGCTAGAATGGATTCCTTCAGTTTTATCGGATAGATTTTCTTTGTCTTTTTACTTCCTTTGAATGATTTTTTTTTGTCTTCCTTTGTTTTTTGTATGCAGCAGCATATTGCGCGCTACTAAAACATTGTTTAATTTTGTAATATTTTTTAAAATTTTCTTTAAATGTTAATTACTTTCTACTTTATTTTATTTGATTCTCTATATATTTATTTTAGAATGATATATTACTCACAATAATTCTCGAGATATCTATGGAACTGATTTATTTCTTGAAGAAGTAAGAAAATTTTTCATCTTTCATGAGGGTTTCGACAGATACCATTTTTAATTAGACCCAGTTAATTACGTGATTTTTTTTGTTCTTCATGTTTCATACAAATAAGTGAACAATAGCAGTTAAAAGCAATTAGTACATATTTAAGAAATGAAATAGGATATAAAAAGTTGGTTTGTATTCAGAATAATGATGATAATACTAAGAATGTTAAGATTTAAATATGAAATGAAAATCGTTCTCACAAATCTTAAAGATTAACAATGAGAAAAATTCACCATGTTTATTGCATCCTAATGTCTTCTTCCAGGAATATACATCTATATAATTACACTATATACGAAAAGAAACACACACAAAAAAAAGTAAATCTCCATTTCTATCATAACACAGATTTGCAGCCAACAAAAGAACCGCCAAATTTCATTACACTGTACCAGAAAAAAAAATGATATCTCCGCATCACAAATATTTACCGAAAGAATACAAGACAGACAAAGGGACCCATCCGCAGAATACTATCTGGGCGAAGAAAAGGTTCCAATGACGAATTCATCAAGAACGCCAAACGGCTTCCTTCCAATAAAAACCTTCTTGTCTCTCTATAAAGGATGGGTAAAAAACGAGGTTGTTGAGGGTCATCTTTCCCCAAAACGAACAAACACGCAAGGCGAGATATTCGTGTCTTCCAGGTATGTAACGCGAAAATCTGCCCGGGATTAGGCGCCTGCTACGGGCGAATCAATCGCTTTCCAATCTGTTGTGTGTGTGTGCCCACCTACCTATTCAGTGTGGGCTGACCCCCCACCGATAATATCGCTAAGTGTTACGTGAGCTCCGTGGGGCTTTGAAGGGCTTCTGGAACTCATAGTATCTGATAGTCATCCCCACACCTATGAGAGATATCGAGGGGGAGGAGGGGATGGAAGAGATGTCTCAATCAGTGGAAAAATCTCAGATTTTCCTACCCCCTCCTCTGTAGCGCGTCACCGTGGAAGAGTGCGTTATGTATGAATGCCGGCATGCAGGAGGGTTGGGGAGGG
>BGPR01030572.1:0-11192 GCA_013235015.1 Araneus ventricosus
CGGTTATTCAGGTTTTTACACCTCCTCCAAAACCTGGCTGTTCTAACCGTTCAAAATAACCGGGTTTTGAAATAACCGGTTTTCGGGGGGGGGGTTATATAAAAAACGCCGTTTGTTGACAGAATTTTTCATTAACGTTGTTTTTACAGGAAATCAATCCATTTCCCAATATTTATCTGTTCATAAAGGCTCTTTCAGTCATCCGCCAACCAACAGACTCCTCGAGGAAGGGGTTGTCGGTGATTGGCCGAAGATGACGAAATTCAGGGCTTCATAACTTGGTAAATATTAGTCTAATCGAACCTATCTTCCGATCCGGTTTCTTTACCGGCCGGAGGGTTCCAGGTTCGAAACCCGATTTCACTGAAGATCCGCCGTGTACGGGGCCTTCGCACGTTAAATCATACGTAGTGGCCAAACGTCCTTCCGTTGGTGTGGCGCGGAAGTTTGGAGAGGGGGTGCCATCTCAGGTGTCGTCCTCGTCATCTGACCGTGGTTCAAAATTAAGACGTCCGTCCCAAAATAGCCCTCGTGTTGCTTCAAAATGGGACGTTAATATGACTAAGCTAAACTATTCTTGTGCTATAGATAGTTTTTAAACATTTTTATTTAATTTCACTCTTTGCATGCTTGTAAAAATCGGATATGCCGAACTTCATCTATTTAGCCGATTAGGTTTTTGTAGGAGGGGTGTCGTTTAAGTAAAGTTCTACACTGCATAGTTATGATTTCTGCATTAGTTAAATTAGGATATTTTTAATTAATTTTCGATAATTTAATATTCATTTAATAAAAAATTATTAGATTTTTTCAAATTATTTTTATAAAGAAATTTTAATTTAGAAATTATTAATTTTAACTAACACAATAATTAAGAATTTCTTAAATGATTTTTCACAGTTATTTTAGCTAAGTCTCTTATTCTCATTTATAAGGTTTGAGAGAATTGACTGAACGTGAAAAAAAATTCATTGAAAGCTGTTAGTTGAAATGCATATAAATGGGCACTAAAAGCTACTTGAAATGGCTCTTCTGGTTTTATTTAGAGCGAAATGAACAATAACGTTTTCCACAGTATCGGTGCGACCATCAAATGACATGAAAACGCTAACAGACAGACAGACAAACAGAATTTCTTTGGAGGGTTTCACCCAAAATTTACTAGAATCACAAATGTGTGTGTGTGTCTGTGAACTCGATAACTCGAAAACTATGAGAGCTACGGGGATGAAATTTGGTATGTGGTCTTTAAACATAATTTGTAGGTCAACGGGAAGTCGGTCTGTCTGTATGTCCGAAGTCATGTGAACACTATAACTCAAACTTGAATAGCTAGATGGATAACATTTGGTACACAGTTTTATCGTCGTGAATGTAGGTCCGTATCAAAGTTTGGGCCAAATCCGTCAAAGGGTTGACTGTCTGTCGGTCTGTATAATTTACCATTGAAATCAATCCGCTATTTCCACGCGCATGCGTACGGAAGCAATCTTCTGTGCACGCCAAAGGAGCGATTCCGTCAGTTTGTCCTTGAGACGGCAAGAGTGAAACCTAGCAGTGTGCGATAGATGCGTTTTAATCGGTACGCATCTCTTTGAATTGGATTCTTTACCTAGATATTTTTCAATCACTCTAATGAAAAACCTTCCGATAGCCATCGGCTTCTGGATAACAGTAGGTTCGAACTTTTTTAGCCGCGCGGGGGAATTAGAAACGGCACCTTTTGGGGGAAGTATACGAGAAAGTTTAGGGGAGAACACTCCCGCTGTTTTAACCCTTTGAAGCGCACTACTCTAAAAAATTTTTTTTACTTGAAAAGAGATATATTTTTGAATTTCTATCACCTGAAAATAAAATATTTTCCAAATAAAAACATTTTTTTGCCTTTAGTTCTTTCAGGAGAGGGTGGGAAGACGTACGTCCCACCGCCCCTGAAGGGACTGTAGGATTCCCCGACTCCCTTCCGTCATTCGCGCCAATGTTCGCTTTTTATCAGTTGCACTTGGAGCATATAATTGGTTATTTAGCACATTTTCTTTTAACAGCTGTAGAAAATGTATACTGTGATTGAAGTGGAGATCTTTTGCCACATTCTGCACACAAATGGAAGAACTCTTCAATAGTATTTTTATGGATGTCGCTCTGTTTGAAAGCTTCAGAAGAAAGCAGGCCACCCAGATTCTATAAGTAAAATGCTACTCTCCTCTCCGGTTTATTGTATGGGAAGGAACAGAAATTCGTTATCAGTTCATGGGATCACTCACTTCAGCCAAAGAAATGAGACACTAATGACCGCGACTGGACAAGACCTGTAATGAAAACCACTGCTGTAAGAAGACCACCGATTGTAAATTATCGCGCAAGAAACGCGCTGCTGGAAGCTGTCAAGTTCAAACAGCTTTTCTTTGAGTATCATTGCTTTACAATAGCTGTGCCTTAGGAAATACGGCGTTCTCTCAAAAGCGGCTAAGAACGTAAACAAGTAGGGGGTGGGGTGGGCAGATTCAACGGAACTATTTCCTTTTCGTTGGACCATCGTTTCGACCTTCAATTTTGAGAGATACAGAAAGACTTGAAAATTCTCTTTACTTTTCGTTCTTTTTAGAAAAGTATATTTTTATCAGTTTATAAAAAAATTCCTCAAAAAATCGCTTCTTGCTTTCAAATTTCCACTCAAAATAAATTTAGATATGCCGTTTTTTTAAAAAAAATTCTTATTTGCATTTACAGCTTTTTTTTTGTTTAATATTATTTAACTGTCTTCTGAAATATATAAATTTATTTTCTGTATAAGTATTAAATTTGAAAGAGTGATTATAATTATACCGTATATAAATCCAAGTTTATCATCCAAGAAAAGAAAAAAATAGGACCGAGTCGCGAACTTTTGTGCTGCCATCTACAGGCTGACAACCTTAGATGCGCGGTGGGACAAAATTGTCCCACCTTTTTTTCATCTATAGTAATTGATGAAAAAATTACTTTTGAACGACACATAATGTTTGGAATAAATTTATTGAACATTGAAGATTTCCTTTGCATCTGATATTTGTTTCGAAATTCATTTTCTTTCTCTAGAAATTTAAAGAAAATCATTGCCAATAAAGGGCATGATTTTAAAAATTATTTTCAATAAATTTGAGTAAATTTTCAATGGTACTGCAATTTTTTTAAAATGTAAGAGGTCTTGAAATATCCAATAAAACAATTTTTATAATAAAATACCTTATACAAGTTTATGAAAAAAAATCTTAAAGAAGGTGGGACAGACGGTGTCCCACCGCCCCTCAAAGGGTTAAGAACTGAATCTTGAAAGCTCTGTTCTGAAGGAGAGGCGAAGCTTCCCCATTTTGGAAAGGAACGGCACAAAACTGACCTTCCCAAACAATCGATTCGTGCCATCAACCCGTCCATAAAAGTCCTTTTTTTTCCGACTCGTTCATAACGATTAAAAAGGAAAGAAAACGGGGCCTTCGCACTTTGCGTTCAGTTATCATCAACAATAAAAAAAACTCATTAACATCATTTATCATCAGCTTAACATCACATCCGATGACAAGCAATTAAGAAAGCTGTGACTGGGGGGGGGGGGGATTGCAGTGAGGACCCCCTTCTCGGAAGTGTTAAATGTTACGGATAGATGAAGCGAGAGGGGTTGATGCGTTCTACAGAATTCTTTAGGGGGTGCCGTGGACATGCAGAACGTGGAAAAATCAATCGCGAATGCTCGCGCTTTTGTTTAACTTACTTCTTTGAGATTTCTAGAGGAGAGAATTTGAAACCGAATTTGCATTCGCTTCCCGAAATGCTAGATTTTTGAACTTTCATACACTTGTGTATTGTCGATGATAAAGCAGTACAGTATAACCCCGTAAAGAAAAAAAAAATGGAAATCGGAATTGTAGTTCAGCGGCTACTGAGTCGCAAAGTTGGGCAAAAATACGCATGGATTGGTGACGCGATCCTCTATATCTCGGTAACTACATGCGTTAAAAACATAACTAATGTCTTATTTTAGAGATAAAGGGTAACAACAGAAGTTACACAAAGAAATTTGAAAATCGGAATTGTAGTTCAACGACTACCGAGTCGCGAAGTTTTGTGCAAAAAATGCGCATGAATTGGTGACGCGATTGGTATATATCGGTAACTGCATACGTTAAAAATCTAACTAATGTCTTATTTTAGAGATAAAGGGTAACAACAGAAGTTACAAAAGAAATTTGAAAATATGAATTGTAGTTCAACGACTACCGAGTCGCGAAGTTTTGTGCAAAAAATGCGCATGAATTGGTGACGCGATTGGTATATATCGGTAACTGCATACGTTAAAAATCTAACTAATGTCTTATTTTAGAGATAAAGGGTAACAACAGAAGTTACAAAAGAGATTTGAAAATATGGAATTGTAAGTTTCAACGACTACCGAGTCGCGAAGTTTTGCAAAAAATGCGCATGAATTGTGACGCGATTGGTATTACGGTAACTGCATACGTTAAAATCTAACTATGTCTTATTTTTGAGAGATAAAGGGTAACAACAGAAGTTAAAAAGAGAATTTGAAAATCAGGAATTGTAGTTCAACGACTACCGAGTCGCGAAGTTTGTAAATGCGCATGAATTGCGACGCTGAGTGGTATATATCGGTAACTATACGCTTAAAAAATCTAACTAATGTCTTATTTTAGAGATAAAGGTAACAACAGAAGTTACAAAAGAAATTTGAAAATATGAATTGTAGTTCAGCGACTAATGAGTCGCAAAGTTTGGCAAAAATACGCATGGATTGGTGACACTATCCTCTATATCTTGGTAACTACATACGTTAAACACATAACTAATGTCTTATTTTAGAGTTAAAGGGTAACAACAGAAGTTACACAAAGAAATTGGAAAATCAGAAGAGAGTCACGCGAGTAAAGTAGTCCTACGCCTTTAACATCAGCGGCTGTTTGAAAAATGACAGCCTCCAGTCATTTTTTTTTATATCAGAGTAAAATAATAGATTACCTGTCCACTTTTTTCGAGTTTATTTATTTAGCACCTAAACGTCCTGTATCAATGCTTGACGATTATGGCAACCCTAATTGTATCCATATTCTTTACTTTTGAAGTTCGTTACAAGCATTTGAAAATACATTGATAGCGTTGGAGTTCGGTTGAAAAGTTCGCTATAATCGAGGGATCGTTCTTTGGTTGAAAAATTCGCTATAATCGAGGGATCGTTATTTGGTTGAAAAGTTCGCTATAATCGAGGGATCGTTATTTGGTTGAAAAGCTCGCTATAATTTTTTATTTACTCATTGTGACTTTTGTTCTTTGTGTGTTTGTCAGCACTCTGTAAATGGAGTTTTCTCTGTAGTGTGCTTTTCTTTAAATAAATAAATAAAAATAATTCAGGGATCGTTATACCGGAAGTTGACTGTATTGTGTTGCTTCAAATGCAAAATCAAATTTCAGATTTCTCAGATTAAATTCGTTTTTTTTTTTCATTTGACAACAGAATCCTGGCGATGAAGGGGGATGTTTTTTTCTTCTCGTTTGATTCATCATTAGTGTCTGCGTAAGTTTGTTACGAAGACAGATGGTCACTTGGGAGCCAGAGCAATATTGGTTTGCGGGCAGGGAAGCCGCCGTAATGGCATTGTTTGCGAATCTTTATAAAGATTTGGTACTTTGCCAAAAATAGTTTCATATCGGGCTCGGAGATTAATACGCTCAATTACGGCAAATGAAATGATTCAATTTCGCTAATCCTTTGTCTCTTTTCCTTTTTTTAAATCAGGGTCCTACAGGATGTCATTTCGGATCTGCAACAAATCAAGAACTGTAACCGTGTGAAGCTCGCGACGCATGCGCACAAACGCTTTGGAAAAGTGGCGAACCGAACCGCTCCTTATTTCTAACAGACATTTAAGTTAACATTGATAATGAACTAAAATATAATTTGAAACCTTTTACAAACTCCTGTCAAAACTGACATTTTCGCGACAGTCGCGCGTTATCGATGATTAATAGTGTAGAAACCTAATTGTTGATTTTCTAATTTGAATTGAGATGCAAGGCAAGTAATGAAACTGAACAACATTTTATTAGCGACTAGCTGTACGCGCACGGCGTTGCCCCTGGAATCGGGACTTCAACAAAATAAAAAAAAGCCCACATACAATTACATAAATGAAAGTTTTAAAAACCAAATCAAAACAGAAATATATATATATTATTGAGTTGGTCCGCCTCTTTTTCCTCTCGACTGAGTACCGTTAAATCCAAAACAATGTTAAAAAATTACAATGTGATATTTATTACACCGCAAGCAAAGTATGAAAGGCAAAGAAATAAGTTAAGACACGCTTAAATATAATAATCGAAGTCATCGAGTAAATAAATCATCTCCTCGCAGAACGCGAGAGTAATGACGTCAGCCAATGAAATTGCCCGCAACATTCCGGAGAGCTGTCGCGGGCGGAAGCTTCGCTAGAGGAAAAATATCGTTCAACTACCAGGAAAAAATTAACTTAAAAAAATGGGAAAAGATATAAAACAATTCTTGTTTTAAATCCGACAGAACCGTTGCAGTTATAAGCTGAAAAATTTTCAAAATGATATCTTTATTAGAACATCGGATGCAAGAGTTTTAAGGATCCCAGAAAATTTTATTTTTGAAAGGTGACTATTTTTAAAAAAATTCCCAAAATTCAGTGAATTACGTTAGAAATTCGAAACTAACTTCATTAGAATGGAAATCGTGTGCTCTTTCCAATGGTTTATCTATTTCTTTCGTACAATTATTCAAAGCCATTCTATTGAGAAATGAGTGCGAAAAATCAACCAAAACAACACAAAATATTAAATAAAAAATATTCTAGATTAAATTTTAAAATTTCGGCTTTGAGGTGCATTGAGTCACCATTACGACTACCTGTGTGCCAAATTTCATAGCTGTAAGTGCGATAGATTCGTCTGGACATCGCAGACACACACAAACATTGCCTTTTATAAGTATAGATAAAGAAGTTGGCGGTTGGCTCACCACGCTACAGTTTCATTTTACTCACAAATGGCATAGGAAAAAATATAACATTCTAAAAAGGTTGCAAACAGCACCAGCGCCATCTATCGGTAGGAATGTCGTAACAATCGAAGAAAAAAAATCTATTTGTTGAAAAAACTTTAACCCTTTCGAGTTCACTACATGTTTCGTTTTCAAAATTACTGAATTTATTTCAAAAATGAGTGTTAGATGTAGCTGATCATAAATATGTAAAAGAAAAAAAATGGCATTTTTTTTTATTTTCAAGTAATTTGTGGTTTCACAGTGAACGGTAACGGGCTGTTTTGCCTTCGAATAAGTTGTCATCGAAATGCAATATATCAAGTATTTAATTTATAAGTATACGCGACTGTGCATGTTATTCAATATTACTTTCGAAGATTGAATTTTAAAAAATATCAATTTGTGTAAGAATCCTCATCATTTTGTTTGTCTTGGAGATCGAAAGCAACCTAGCTCTTGCAATGCCGATATCTTTATGAATACTAACGGCATTGAATTGGAATTTTTGTATAAGTTGCCCTCTATATCTGGCTCTAAAGTTATGAAAGAAAAATGACGCTACGTTTCGCCCATGCGCAGTAAAAAATGCTCAATGTGTAGTTTCACTGCTAAACCAATAAACGCGAAAGGGTTAAATCGTTCGTTAACGATCCTAACTTACTTTTTATAGATTTTTTAGTGGAAATACTTGTTAAGGTATCCGACTGGTTTAAAATCGTCGTTTTTGATGAAATTATCAAAAACATTTTTATGACTTAATTTTGTAGCCTGTTTAATGAGCTTTCTAAAACTGTCTCACTTTTTACTCTACGTGAATTACAAATGGAGTTACAGCTGTTTTATTACCGAACTGTAAGCATTATTTTAAGTTGCATGGCAATTTTAAATGTGTTTTCTGAGAAATGATGTTTTTGAGGAAAACTGTCGACCGTAACAATGATTTCTCAAAACGTTATTCAAGTATCGATATGAAATTTTCTGAGATTGTTTTCTGTAATATGCTTGCTGTTTTCCTCTAAAAACTAAGGTCAATTTTAAAATCAAGTAATATTTATAAGTGTTTAAATATAAACGAAAAGCATTTTTTTATGAAAAATTACCAGTTTAGTAACTATGTTCGGCTATATCTCAAAACTATTTTGAAGTGCAAGAAAGATTTTAGAGCGTAACACAGATAACCGCCATAAAAATGTACTCCTACAAGGATTTATGCATATTTAGAATATGATTTTGTCTATGGCTGTTAGCGCAAGACAAATATTGTAGTCATTTTTCATCAAATTTCTCTGTTCTTAAAAAAAATATTATTTTGGAAGCTTAATTTTAAAATATTTTCATAGTTTTAAAACATATGCAGTTGAAAAATAACATTAAAAAATATATATATAAGTTATTTTTCAAAAAAATGCCTCCGAACACAGTCAGATACCTTAAGTTTCATTTTTAGATTCAAATTTTTAAAAATACGTTTGCCGAAAATTTTATACGCATCTTTCATTAATTAAGATGAAATGCTTATAAATGTGATTGTTTTAATATTGTTAAAGTCATTACAATTTGCAAATTAGGTAATGACCCAGATAGCACTACGTTTGCAGCAAGTTTGATTTTTCCTTGATATTATCTTGTAAAAATCGTGTATCTTGAATCAAGTGCTCTTTGGTCGAAAGTAAATTCACTTAGATGACTAATTTCAGCTTTCAGAAAAAGCAGCGAGATTTTTCATTTCGAAACGAAGGGGAGAGCTAAATTCAAGTGAAGGAGAATAGGGAGAAATTAATATTCTTCATCGTGATGTTTTCTGCTTGGTAAGGCGTTTTTTTAGCTTGCACGGAAATTCTGGGTGTGATAAAAAAGTGTTTATTCCAGAAAATTAAAATGTCTTTGCCCGTTATCGTAATGGGTGGGGGTGGAGGGGTGTATGTATAGTCTTGGATTTTGAAAGTTATTGTCGCAAAGAAAAAAAATTGATGTATAGTATTGATTGTGGCTTAAATTTCCGCTTTTTTTAAAACATGAAGTATGAATGACGGTGACGCTCTTTTGCGTCAGAAGACTGCCTGTAGTAATCTTGCGCTATAAAATTAATTCATTGTATTCACATATATTTATTTCTAAAGGTAAACAGGTTATTAATCGTGAATTGCAACCATTATTCTAAGGCTTACATTTATGCGAATTATTTATATTTTAATCGTGTATTATTTATCGCTTCTTGATTGTCTCTTGCATAATAAGAGATGATTGAGGATTATTGTTGTGCCTCATTGGATTAGCACGTTAAGGCTAAGCGTCTTATTTATAGGACAGTTACATGTCACTCCCGTGGCTAAACCTAATTCATTATTTTTTACTTTCTCGTATACGAAGTATGCAAAGAGAAAGCATTGTAATCGTCAAAAAATTCGAACTCGAGATTTTGACCAATCTCCGCGTTTTAGACCTCCCTGAGTCCGAAAAACACAATTTGGGAATTATGTCTGTCTGTGTGTCTGTGAACACGATAACTATGAGAGCTACGGGGATGAAATTTGGTATGTGGTCTTTAAACATAATTTGTAGGTTTCTATCAAATTTTGGACAAAATCCGTCCCCGGGAAGTCTGTCTGTATGTCCGAAATCATGTGAACACTATAACTCAAAAACTTCAATAGCTAGATGGATACAATTTGGTACACAGTTTTATCGTCACGAATGTAGGTCCGTATCAAATGTTGGGCCAAATCCGTCAAAGGGTTGACTGTCTGTCGGCCTGTATAATTTACCATTGAAACCAATCTGCTATCTCCACGCGCATGCGTACGGAAGCATTCGTCTGTGCTCCCGAAAGGAGCGAATTACGTCAGTTTGTTCTTGAGACGGCAAGAGTGGAACCTAGCAGTGTGCGATAGATGCGTTTTAATCGGTACGCATCTCTTTGAATTCTTTACCTAGATATTTTTCAATCACTATAATGAAAAACCTTCTGATAGTCATTGGATTCCGGATAACAGTAGGTTCGAATTTTTTTAGCCACTCGGGGGAAGGAGAAACGGCACCTTTTGGGGGAAGTATACGAGAAAGTTTAGGGAAGAACACTCCCGCTGGTTCTATATATAAGCTTTTATTCAACTTGACTGTCGTGTCCTCAAATCTTGAGATCGATTTCTCACCTACTTCCAATGGAGCTACAGCTTTGAGTTTTAGCATAATGGTGGGTTTCCGGTGACAATACAATATTATGCAAAAAAATTGCAATCTATGCATATTTTAAACCTAACAAAATAATATTAAAATTTTAGCCTTATATTTGGGCGATAAAGTTTGGAAGGTGGTGACCTCACGTTACGTAGGGTTGTAACGACACCCGGCGCTGCACCGATGAATTACGTAATAGCTCGTGTTTCTACGCGTCTTGGGTTTACTTTCTATTAGAATCCGCCAACAAACAGATTTTTTTTTACTTCGAGGGCGCCAAACGTTTCGCACTCAAAGCAAAAAGAGAAATTTGTGTAGATCGATTCTCTTTTTTTTCTATTACATTGTTGATAATGATTGTAAGTTATCACGTAATATATTACGGATTTATATTTCAGAAAGTTAATGTCAATATAATGTCCACAAAATATTTACCTACCCACCCCTCATGCCCGCCGTCATTGCGGTTCAGCATAAACACCCGCTTTATTTGCACTCTAAGTATTGCCAACTGCAAATGACTAAACTTGCGCCGATCGGGTTCGAATTCAATTATTCGAGATCCTGGCTCGGAATTGGAAAACTACTAACCTCGGATCCGAAAATATATTTCTAGCTAAAAATTACAAAATGTCTAATACTTGTAAATATATGTTTTCTTGTACAGTGAATTTTCGATAGTACGCAACGTTTGAATGGTTCTCGCTTCTTTTTCTAGGAACTGGGGTTCAACACCAACCTGAAGATCAACCTGTCGGACCTGACGACAGTGTTGGAGGAAGTCCTCTGCAACGTCCTGAAGCGACCCGTCTTGCAGCTGGCCTTCGTCACGTATCAGAATGAGCTACAGTATCTCAGGTGCAGTATGAAGTCACGATATCGTCCCCCCTGCCAAAACGAATTCAGTGTCATAGGAAAGTTTCTGGCTTTCTAGAGAAAATAGTTGGTTTTAACCATT
>BGPR01030573.1:0-18578 GCA_013235015.1 Araneus ventricosus
GTTCCATAAATAGCATACTTCAAACAGAAAGCTTGTATTACTTTCTGTTGTGATTAATACTTACAAAGCATAAGCATTCAACGGTTTTAGTTTCCTTTTCGAAACCCCGAAATCATTAAGTCATCAAAATGGTCTCTTGAGGGCACTAAAGTTTGAAGTTTGTAATTATTTTCTTTTTTTGAAAGATTTTGAGAAGCGAAGGAAAACAAAAATGGCCTCTTTAAAACAACTGCCATAAACTTTCCTCAAACAACCGTCCTGCCCTCGATTTTTTTCTTTTCTTTTTGTCTTTTGTTTTGATTTCTTCTTCGTGAGCTGAAGTGTATGTCTGGAATATATCGGGAATTTTTTTTTAAATCAATAATATAGGTGAAAAAATACCAGGAAACATAGAAACTGAAGTCAGATATAGCTGAAAAACAGTTTATTTTGTAATACATTTCTTTTGAGAGTATTTGTTTATATCAGAAATTGTTTAATGTAAAATTACAACAGAAGTTGTCAAAATACTAGAAATAAATTCTTCAATACAATAAACATTAGAAAATGGTGGCGCATAATTCCAAGTTATGATGCTTGAACTTGAATTTTAATAGGTATATAATCTGGGTTTTGAAGTTGATTATCATGTTGATTATATCAGAAATTGTTTAATTTGAAGATATGGTAGAAGTTATCACAATACTAGAAATAAAATCTGCAATGCAATAAACAGTTGCACACTGTGGCGTATAATTCCTAGTTACTATGGTGTTATCTCGAATTTTAGTAGGTATATAATTTAGGTTTATACGTTGTTTATCATGTTGTGTTCGTCCTTAGTTTGAAAATTTTGAAAAGCCACAGCAGAGTGAAATCGATAAATAAGATAAGACCTTCGAGATTTGATTTGTCTCTTGAGGCTTTTCTATATCTATTAGATAAAAAAACAATCAACAATAATTCTACTTATGTTTTTTTTCTGTTTGAGAAGTATATCTGAAAATAACTTAGTACAAATGTGGTTAAGGCGACCAAGGACATTCAAAATCATTTTTTTACAATTTTCAACTAATCAAGTTGATATTTTGCGGATATTAATAGGATAACTATATACGACAAGACACAAAATTTCACTGCAATATATTTATTTATTTCTGAGTTATAGATATAAATGTAGTTTTTAATAACAATTAATGGCCTTCATGATAAATGCTCCAAGGCGGTTCAGTTTTTTTTAAATTTCATGACATTTTATATAAAAATAAAACATGTGGAGAAGTATTTTTAGCATTCATATAGAAATTGTCTGGTTTTTAATTTGTAACTAATTTCTTCGATATCATATATTGGGCATATTTTTTTTTTTACCAAAATCTATAAATTCGAGTTATTATTTGTGTTCATGCAGAAATTTATCTTTGAAACACAAAAAATCATCCCAATTTTTTGTTTCAAAAGGGTTAGAGTAACTTATAGAGACAATTAGAATAACTTCGAGTAAATTTGATGCGCCTGGAACATTTATCATAGAGCCATTAATTGTTATTTAAATTACAACTATACTCATAACTTAGAACTAAATAACTATATTGCAGTGGAATTTTATGTGTTGTCTCAGAAAGTGCTCTCATTAATGCCTGTAAAATTTCAAATTGATTTATCAAAAATTTTAAAAGCTAATTTTGAAGGTCCATGGTAACCTTATTGGAGCCTTCCAGCAACTTTCAAGTTGTCATTTTTAACATACTGTTTTCTAGTACAACTTTTCTTTTTATTTAATTATCAGAATTTGAATAGCAAATTAATCCTATTAGAGGTAAAGCGAGTCTGCCTGACAGTTTTGCAGTTATTTATTTATGACCGAGGCCTGATGCCCCAATTTCCTGACAGTTTTGCAGTTATTTATTTGTAACCTAGGCCTGATGTACCAATTTCCTGACAGTTTTTCAGTTATTTATTTGTAACCTAAGCCTGATGCACAAATTGCCTGACAGTTTTGCAGTTATTTATTTGTAACCTAGGCCTGATACACCAATTGCATGACAGCTTTTCAGTTATTTATTTGCAACATAGGCTTGATGCACCAATTGCCTGACAGCTTTGCAGTTATTTATTTGCAACATAGGCCTTATGCACCAATTTCCTGACAGTTTTGCAGTTATTTATTTGTAACCTATGCCTGTTTCGAAACGAACTGCTCTTCTCACGAACGACATGATTTTAGCACATTATAACAATGTTTTAGCATTTTCGGACAAAAATACACCAGAAAGGTATGTGAAGAATCTGATATAATACTATTGAAGCAAGATAAGTCTTTAGGTTTAACTCTGAACTGCTTCATGTAAATGATGCAAATTTCTTCAAAAATCGGAGGCTACTATTAGAGTAATAATTTTATCATTTAAACTTAAAATTAACTAAAATAAATAGTTATGTAGATATTTTCTATAAATGCTATTTGTTGAATTTAAAGGATTCTTGAAATTTTTAAGCGTGCAAATGCGAATATATAAAACTTACATTTGTCTTTCACTTATCTCGATAGCAGCTCAATCTAAATAATTGAACGTTTTGCAAATAATAGATTTTACTTCATGAAATACACAGGATTAGTTAAAGGTTATTGAAACATATTTTAAAAAAAAATAGTGCACACATGTCTTTCTTCTTAGTAAAATATAAAAGGGTATGTTCAAAGACTTTTATTTCATTTATTACATTCGAAAAATAACAAATAGAACTAATGCATTTCTATTATTATACGATAGATGGAAATACTGATCGTGAAAATTTATCTTGGTAATTATCGTGGTTGATAAGAAAGTTATTTTAACATGAAAAAACGAAAAAAAATTGAAAAAGGTAGGAAAGTTTATAAATATTCTAACTCTTAAACAAATTGCATTTGTCTTTTAATAGCTAAAAGTCTTTTCAACTATCCCTATATAATAAGAATTTAGATCATTAAATAAAAACACCATTAAAATTAATATCTTAATTCAGCAGCATATTTGAATGAATTACAACGCGAAACATGTTTGATAAAAGATAAACTTGTCCCTTTTTTATCTCATATGCTCACAAAATGTATCCTCAATACCCAAAGCGAAGCAATAAACTACCGAAAAAACGATAGCTATGAGCAAACGCATCATCTGGAACTAAAGAAAAAACGTATATAAAAACGAATTTCTCTGAAAAACAAAGTGTAATTTTGAGGCGCATAAAGAATTAAAAAGACGAAAGAACATTAGACTGAATAAACCATTGTGGGGACCGTATTATGAGAACAATAGAGCCCTTCGTTCAAAAAAACTGGAGATAATGCGTCTACTAATGCAAAAAATAGCCTTTTATACCAAAATCCACCGAGTAATAATCATTTTAATGGGTAAAAGGTATGCAGGGTTAAAAACTTTATTCTTTTCTACCATGCTTTTTTGTCATATTATTAAGTAGAAGCGAGGGAAAAGGTGTTTTTTCAGTTTGAGCACAACAGAAAAATAAAAACAAATTACAAATTATAGGTTATTGGCTGTTTCTGTATGTTCGAATAATTAGCACTTAAAGTTCATCGTGAATGTGTTAAAAGTAACTTTTTTAATTCACTTAAAACTAAATTGACTTAAGAATTAAGTAGTGAAATTACATTTCCAATTAACTTCAGCTAAAGCGTTCTTTTTTTGTTTAAAAGTGCTGGATAACGTACAAATTAATTGCATTTTTGGAATGCCTTCAGAATTTAAATGAATGTTATTTGAGGGTGCAATTTTGAAGAGTTTTTTTGAGGAAACAGAGTTTAGAAAATGCAAATATCGATTAACATTTTTTAAATTCATTACGTGCAACATTTCGTTTCAGTCAAGTGGAACTTTATTGCATTTAAAAGCCACTTCTTCATTCTTGTAAAATAAACAAGTAACATCGACAAATATTGACAGCTGCTTATTATATGGATGCACTCTGGGCTCATTAAAATACAGTTTGGAAAACTCAGAAAATTAGCTAGGAAGTCCGTTTGAATTTATATTGAATTTGGCATGATTATACATGGTGCCTACACTTATCTTTCTCCAATATCTAATTTCTAAACCATCAGATATAGACATATAGTTTCAATTGAAAAAATGCTTTAAATGAAGAGAGGAATTCTATTTTTTGTTTTTTGAATCTATAAATACCGAACTCTAATTTTTTATACCGTCCCCGATTCTGTCAGTCAGATTTAGTAAAATGTTTTTCACACACTAACATTTTAAACAAAAAAAGTGCCACTCTTCTGCGACTAAAACTGACCGAGTTATTCAACAGCGCTGACCTAGACCACTTTACACCATTTCAATATCCGCCTCGAAGGCGATCCACCAATCAATGTGTAACATTCACTGGTCGAGGCCGCTGATTGGTTTAAAATTATGAAATTCAAAGCTCCATAACTTGGTTGGTTTTAGTCGCAGAAGAGTGGAATTTTTTTTGTTTAAAATGTTAGTGTGTGAATAATATTTTACTAAATATGACCGATAGGAGCCGGGGACCGTATAAAAAATTAGAATTCGCAACATTTTCAGAAATATATTTAGTGACTCAAAAAACATGAAATATAATTCTTCCCTTCATTTAAAGCATTTTTCCAAATGGAACCATATGTCTCTCTCTAACGGCTTAGAAATTAGCTATTGAATCACGATAAGTGTGGACCCCCTGTATAAATATCATGATATTTTGGAAAAGAAATATCTTTGTCTAAGTTATCTTCAATTATTTTAATTAGTTTTCAAAATTTCGTAATACTTATTAAAGCAAAATTCACTGATATAGCCATATCCACGGTATACTTACGGGTTTGAAAGAGTCAAAATTTATTTTTTGGTGACTAGAGTCAAGCTTTGCTTTTCCTATCCATGCAAATTCTTATTAATAGGAATTATTTCTCAGAAACATCTCAAAACTTGATAAACAAAGGAACTTCATATTTTGAAACAAAAAAGATAGTAAATCTCAATATCTTAGTACAATTCCACATAATTGCGTCAATTATGACGTACGTAAAATATGAGATTTTCTTTTCCATTTTGTAGTTTTGATATTCTCAGACGATATCTCCGTAAACTTTTATCTCCGTAAATGACTTTTTGTTACTTAAAATTCAGAACCTTATTTATTTTATGAGGTTATGTTGACTGCAAACGATTGATTTTTTTCCTACAGATTCCTAAAATTATGATTTTTCAAAAATTATGAACAATAAAGGTTTCATACAAATAAAAGCATTTAAGGCCTCCTCTGATCATCAACGCCCTGATAAACAAATGCAATATTTAAAAGAGTATACCATATTTCCACTCAACGTAAATGGCAAAGCGTTAGCTTACAAAATATTTGTAAATATAGCTATTTCCGCATAGAATCAAAGAAAATATCGTATTTGCCTATGAAAATACGATATTGCAATAGGGTTTCATTAAACATTTGATACTTATCTACAACTAGAAAATATTTTTATTTACATGATATTAACATTCTAGAAAAGTAACCCGTCATGGTATGACGGGCAAATTGCCTCTTCATTCGAGAGATTTCCCGTCAAATCTGACGTGTTTAAATAGATATATATGCGAGAGAAATGGTTAATATTGATTGAAAAATAAAATAAGCATATGTATTATGACAAGAAATATTTTTTGTTTACATATTATTTACATATTTCTTTATTGAAAAAACCTCTTGGTAAACAACATTCAATGTGAAGTATTTTTCGTTGTTGAACAATTTTCCTCGTACTTCAGGTGCCTTTGTGTAAATTTTAACGTTGCCAAAAAATATTATCAAATTATATCATTTGCACTAAATAATTAAATGCATCGTGGCGTCCAAACTATATCTCGCGCATGATATACCACTGACGTAATTTACTACTTTCTATTAAAAAACGGAAATTAATTTGAAATATAGGATTAATATAATTTAAAATTTCTCGGGAACTATTGATCATAGCGAGATAAATTTTATATAAATCGATAGAAACTTTTATTTCACTATTTTAGAGCTATTAAATTTGAAATTAGAACGACAATTACTCTTTTAAATTTAAAATGACTAAAATTTAGGTTCTCTAAGAATGAAATAATGCTGTTTAACGTTTCGCAGTGCTATGGCGCGAGTTTTATTGTTGGGGACGTCAGAGCGTTACCGAGAGATCTTGGCTATTATATTAGTAATTCTGCTTGAAGAATCATAAGTCAGTATTTAGATGTTCGAAGATTTCGTTTCACACAGATACAATTGTCAGATACACACATACACATAATTCTAAAAATGGAATTAATTTTTTGCAAGTAGTTTAGAATAAAAAAATAATAATTTTAACGATTGTAATAATTTCAATTTTATATATATATATATATATATATATATATATAAATAAAGATGAGAAGATAAATTGTTCTGAAATTTAAAACCATGCATCGTTTTTCATCATTTAATTTATGAGGAAGAAATACCACAGACACTGGAAATTAAATGACTTTCTCTTAGTTTCTAAACCTTTTAAATGCGAGTTGTTTATTGCCGTGTCTTTGAATGTGAAGTAAATAAAACATTGTTTATATATATATATATAAATATGTATAAGATCTTTAAGTGTTTAGCTAATAACTATGTAGGCATGGGGTTCTCATTTGCTACAAAAGTCGTAAAAAATACATTTATTTGTACAGAAAGTAGTATTTTGAATTCATAAAACCCATACTTGCTTACTTAAAGAGAAGTATATTCAAAGCAAGTATTAACTTAATGTATTTACATTTATAGACTCGTAAATATCTTTTCAACGCTTACTTAATAAAATAACGTCTGTAATTTCTCAGTTCATACAAGAAATTCTTAAAACATATGCATTTGATGAGACATGGATTTTGCTCTGTTTTTTATATTATAAGTGCATTTATTTCACATCAAATTACCAACCCTAAGTAGCTGGAAATTTTGAATAAATCATTTTCGACAGACATACGAAAATGGCGTGGGAAGTAAATTTTGATTTGTTTTTCGAATTTTTTGAAAGAGTTTTAAATGATTCTTTTTAATCGATTAAAATAAAAATTTCAGGCGCATTCATATTTGGCATCGAATGTTTATTAAATGCAGAATAATTAAATTCCCTGTTAATGTGTAGAAATAGCGACTGTAGTTTATAAATACAATAACGCCTGTAAATGACAAAGCACGTTGAGATTGTGTATACTAATGCTAAGACCTAACAATTCATTGCATAGTAAACAAGTTTCATATATAAGTTAGATGCTAAATATTACAATTTTTGTAATTACTTATGTTAAGTACAAATATTATAGTTTAAAGTCGGACAATTAATTTGTTCTAGAATGTTATAGTAACACTTAAATACTAATTAGGATAAGCAATTTAAATCCAAGAAAATGTGGAAAATTCCCTTTGCCATACTTTTCCCTTGACTATATTTTTATAATCCATATTATATTTTATTATCTACGTTTCAGAACACCTCTCAATGCCTTTTTTTAAAAAATAAAATTTTCAAACAGATTCCGAGGATTTTACCTATCGCTTAGAACTATAAAATATCTTAAAATAATCTTTAAAAAGGAAGATAAAGAAACAGAGTTGTGCTAGCACTTTTCAACTCGTTTAACGCCTTAATTCTCGCTCCCGTCAAAATCACGGGTTGAGGTTTCGCATTCTCGTGCCATGATATTTCCGAGATGGAGTTTTCAAAAGTAACTCACCAAAAAGATTAAAAACAATCCATTTCTTATACCCGAAAAAAATTATACTCGTTATTTCACATACCAGATGGCAGTAATAGACTATTTATAATGTAATTTGAGATCGTTGGTTGTCGCAATGACCCTGATTGTTGGTTTTTCTAAAAAATTAAATTTTCTTAATTTCGAGCTAAAAAATTCCAAAAATTAAAAATGAATATATATATATTGTTCATACACTTATTTTTATACAATTTTCTTGAATAAAAAAATAAGGCACCTTTTTACTGTTTCTTGAAAATTATGCGATCGTTAAGGGTTCCATACAAGATTTGTGGCCCACCCCTTCCAATATCCAGTGGGGTAATCAATTCTTCCATTCTCTCGTTAGCATTAAACCTACCTATCACGTAAGGGGTGATACAGTAGGATGGATAAGTAAAACTATGTACAAGGTGATTAAATCAGAGAGATATTGCCTTCTTGATGCCAGTGGTGTCGGAATAGGTTAGTGGTGCAACGTGTTTATTAACTTGTACAATAAATCTGCGCTTAATCGTCACTCATTTAACCCTTTCGCGTTCATTGGTTTCGGAGTCAAACCACACATTGAGCAATTTTTTCATGTGCATGGGCGAAACGTAGCGTAATTTTTCTTCTGTAGCTTAAGAGCAATATATATGTCAACATATATATAAAAATTCCAGTTCAATACCGTTAGTATTCCCAAAGATATCGGCATTGCAAGAGCTAAATTGCTTTTGATCTCCAAGAGTAACAAAATGATGAGGGTTCTTTCACAAATTGATATTTTTAAAATTGAATCTTCGAAATTAATATTGAATTTTATGAAGATTGAATATCCTGAATACTCACGTACACTTAAAGATTAAATACATAATTTAAATTGCATTTCGATGATAACTTATTCGGAGGAAAAATAATCCGTTAGCGTTCATTGGTTTCAGTGTGAAACCAAAAATTTCTTGAAACTAAAAAATGCTAAATTTTTTTCCTTTACATATTTATTATCAACTACATACTATGATCAATGCTATGATCAACTACTAAAAAATGCTAATTTTTTTCCTTTACATATTTATCATCAACTACAGACTATGATAAACTACTAAAAAATGCTAATTTTTTTCCCTTTACATATTTATGATCAACTACACACTATGATCAACTGCTAAAAATGCTAATTTTTTTCCTTTACATATTTATCACCAACTATGTACTATGATCAATACTATGATCAACTACTAAAAAATGCTAATTTTTTTCTTTTACATATTTATGATCAAATACATACTATGATCAACCACTATAAATGCTAAATTTTTGTCCTTTACATATTTATGATCAACTGCATACTATGATCAATAACTAAAAAATGATATATTTTTTCCTTTACATATTTATGATCAACTACATACTATGATCAACTACTAAAAAATGCTAAATTTTTTCCCTTTACATATTTATGATCAACTACATGTCTAATAGTCATTTTTGAAATAATTTTAGCAATTTTCAAAACGAATCATGTAGCAAACATGAAAGGGTTAACCATCAGTCTCTGTTATCCGTCATCGTCTAAAAAATATAATCCGATCATTCTTGTACATTAAATCTTTTATATTAATGTTCATATTAATAGTTTTGTAAAATTAAATAAACTATGCATGCATTATTCACTTTTAATGAATTTCATTTTCATTTTCCTTCAAAGCCATCGGTGAAATCACATTGCTGTACTTACGAATTAAAAGATTTCGCTTATCCAAATATTCGATTATCTGTCACAGACCTGGTCCAAACGGTCACGGTTGATCGAAGTTTTATTGTACTCAAATATTAAAAAAACACTAATGAGGAAGTGTCTATATGGATAGTAAAAGAAAAGTTAACATGAAATATAATAGCTGAAATTTGTTTCATGCGCTAGTTATTAAAAAAAAAATTATTTATAAACTTAAGGTAGAACTATAAGAACCAAATCATTTTTTATAAGTTTCTTTATAAGTCACCATATACAATTACATAAAATGAAAGTTTGGGAAACGAAATTAAAACCGAAATGTATATATTATTGAGTTTTCCCGCTTCTGTTTCCTCCCGACAATGACGCATGGCGCGAATGGAATGATGTCATCGGAAGGAATCGGATTGTAGAAATGCATGCTGGGAATGAAAGAATATTACGTCACCTCTTTCGAGAAGGTCACGCGCCAGCCAATGAAATTGCAACAATGCATTCTGGTATCGTCAGGAGAAACTGTAGCTGTCAAATCTCTCTACTACAAAACTGTTTGAACTGATAAGGGAAAAATTAATTTAAAAAAACGGAATAAGTTATTTTAACTGTTCTTGCTTTCAATCCGACAGAAAAGGTTCCAGTTATAAGCTGAAAAAAATGAAAATTATAGAGTTGATAGAACGTCAGATGCGAGAATTTGAAAACATCCTTGTCAATAATTACCATAAAAGTGACCATTATTTAAAAATTTCTCAAAATTCAGTAAATTATGTTAGAAATTCAAAATAAACTTCATTAGAACGAAAATTGTTTGTTCTATCCGATGGTGGATTGATTGTTTTTCAGTTATCATTAGAAAAAATACTACAGCCGTACACGTCCCGAAAACGATCCATAAAAGCACAAAACATTAAATAAAACATTTTCTATATTAAATTTTAAAATTCTGGCTTCGAGGTGCATTGAGCCACCATTACGACTACCTTAGTGCCAAATTTCATGGCTGAGAGTGCGATAGATTCATCTGGACATCGAGCACACAGACAAACATTGCTTTTTATAAGTATAGATTGATTAAGAGCTCGCTTTTATATTTAATATACGATTTTTAAAAGTGCAGTAGTCTCATCAAAAACCATCCTTTCTAATTAGCGATTTACTCTCTGGACTCATATTTCAAAATGTAATTCTTTTCAAGATGTCTGACACTTATGGGATTAAAAATATATCGAATTTAAACAAGTCTAAAGTCCTCCTCGATCGAGCACATAATCCCTGAACAGTGTCAGGGCTTATTGCTTTTCCTATGAACACTCAAACAATTTTTAATAATTTTAATGGCGTCGTTTGCTTCGACGGTTAATTACTTTTTATTCCGTATAAGAATACCAATATTTTTCCCGCTATATTTAAAAAGGTCATGATAAATAAATTGATAACGAGCCAACTAATTAGTAGGAGAAGTCGGTTTCTTTTCTCAATCGTTAAATCTGATGAAGCTGTAAAATGAGAAATGTCGGTTAGGTGTTAGTTTTGTGCATAAGATAATAATAAAAATATCTTTTAATAATGATCAGAACGTTAACCACAAATTTTCTAGGGTTTCCTTTCTTGCTTAATTTCAAGAGATATGAAGTATTGTATAATTGCAGTAGAATGTTTTCTTTTTTATTATATATAAGCCACACTCAAAAAATTGAAATTAAAAATTTAAGAAAATAAAAAAAATCGATTATAATAAAAAGGGGAGAAACGTAACATATCCTGTCATTATGGTAAAATTACCATTTTTCTGAACGAAATTGCTACTTTTCTGCTTATTGCTTTTGGCATTTATTTCATTTGTCTGCATAAATATTTTATCACACACAAAACATTTAATTTAAAAAATTAAACAAAACAAAAATCGATTCTAATTAATGAAGAAAATGAAAAGAAAAAAAACTTCTTTTGTTATGGTAAAATTAACATTTGGAGAAGAAATTGTTATTCTTATTCTATTTGTTTTGTTATTTTTTATGCTATTTGCTATTTTTGTCTTCATTAATTTTGGCATTTCTTTAATTTGCTTTTGGACATATTTTTAAGCATTCTCTTTTCAACAATACATAAAATCTCTTTTTTTGATAAATTGTTTTTTATACTAAAACATTTTTAATACATTTTGGATAAATTTTTGAATATATATTTTTTAATATATTATATTTAAGAAAATATATAAATAAAATATTCGTTAACATACGTTATTTTTACTTTTACAAACTTTTAATTTGCTATGATGTGCTTTGAAATTTTACGCTGTTAAAATGGGAGTATCATATATTGAGAAAGACGAAGTGATGCATTCAGAGAATGGTTATCAACCTTCCAATTATTGTGCTTTTGCAGAAAATGTAAAGAATGCTTCAAAACCCTTGCGTAATATTTTACTTCCTATCTTAGAGATTATATTTCAGATTCTGTATTGTTTTAAATAAATTTCTTCTCCTGATATTCGTCTCCATGGAAGATAAAAATTTATCGAAGTTAAATAAGTTTTCAAACCCTTCACTTTCAAGGACTTAATCCCCGAACAATGTCAACACTCCTTAATGTTCTTCTTAGCTCTCTTATAATTTTCAATAATTCTAATAGCTGTTTTCGTATATAATTTAATTAGTTTTCATTCCACATAAAAATATGAATGTTTTCCCTGCTGTACTTCAAAACATAACGATAAATATGTTAATTTCGAGCCATGTAATTAAAAGGAAAAGTTTGTTTTCCTTTTAAAGTTTCAACCACTTAATCTCTTGAAGCTACGAAACTGAAGATGACCAATATTAGTCATCTTTATGAATGAAAGAAAAAATCTTCAATAATACTTTGTTTGGACAGCAAAATGGTTTTCAGGAATTTTCTCCTTGTTTTAGTGTATGAGTGATCAGATATTTAATAATAACGGAAGTCAGAATTTCATTAATATGGAATAAATTTTCCTTATTCAATTTTGAAACAGCTGAACTACGAAGAAAATTGAAATTTTTAGTGGAAAGAAACTGGATAGGTCAGAATAGTTAGAAACATCATACGATCCATTACTTTACAGAATGTTCATCTACATGAAAAATTGCTATTTTCTGCTCGTTATTTTTCTCCATTTGCTTAAAGTGTATTATTGTATACTTCTATGTCTGTTCTTCACTAGGTTTCTCGAATGAAGGATTTATGTGTTTATGGATTTCCTTTCTGGACATATTTTTGCATATATTTATTCCCCATTCGTAACAGATGACTAATGTGTTATCATACATGTCACAATATGTTATATGTTTTCAATATTTACATTTATTTTAAGTAAGAGTTTATAATGCCAAATGTTTACAATTCTATTCGTTTTTTTATTTGATATTCAGAATTTATTTAATGCAGTAATGTCACGTGGCATCGCAGTCACATGGCAAGCTCCTATCAACCAATAGCTTACATGGCATTGTCTATTTTTCTTTCTGCAAGATACGCAGTTGATCAAAAGTATCCGGACACTTTCGAATCAACTCGTTTTTTTTCTGCGAATTTCTCTAAAAATGCTGGTTGAAGTGCCCTTGAACTTCGATCATGAAAAAATCTATATAGATACTTAAATTCATATTTTACAGTGAAGATCCCGTCAAGAGGGCATTTAAGGGACCAACCAAAAATTGACGAAGAAAATTATTTGGGCTCACACCGTTTCTCAGAAAAGAACACTACTTCATGCACCTGCGGCTAGAACCTTTTGGTAATTTAAACAGTGTGGCGGACATAAAGTAGAAGAGACATCGGAAGACGCTCCTTAACAGTCTAGCAAATAAAGGCGAAGGCAGAGAGATGAAAAAGGTTATAAAAATACAAATATAAAAATCAGGGATAATATACAAAAAACAAAAGAGGAGTTTTATATAAAACCATATACAAACAAAAACTGTAAAAATGAAAGAAATATGAGAATGAAGTGTACAATATCAACAAACAAGAGAGAAAGAAACTAATCAAGTAAAGAAGTCCACAAAAACAAACTAAAATGAGAGTGTTAAAGCACATGTGTGTCTGTTCTGTTGATTGTTCTTTTCTCCAAAAAGTGGAAGTTCTTTTGTGTGGAAGTGGAGAATAGTTCAGGTGCGGTGTCACTTCGGTGAAGAGGGCGCAAAAAATTCCCCACATCGGCTTGCAGGTAATGGAAAAGGCTTGAAGTGAGAGATGATCATGAATTAATTCGAAAAAGCTCTTGAAAATAATTAAAAAGGTGAAGATAATGATTTGCAATTTTCATCAATGGTTTTGCTTGCTGTGCGCAATACATGCGCACATTTTCGTAAAAATAGCATGTTTCTACGGGAAAATACAAAGATTTTCTTAAACAATCCCAAATTTCCCTCATGTTTTTTGTATACAACATGCAAAGTTTCCGACCAAATTATACAAAACGTACAGAATACGTGATAATACGCAAGCAGAGCAATGTGTTAAAATTTAAGGTAAATAATTTGAATACACGTGGAAATATGAGTGTTTGTAGTAAATAATTTTTAATTGCCTATGTAACGAAACATAACATAGTTTTTCTTACATAATTTCAAAGCCAGATATATAGGCCAACTCATATAAAAATTTCAATTCAATACCAATAAGAACAAGAAAGGTATACATTGATAACATTGAAAATGACATATCTGCATTGTAGCGAGCTGAATTTCTGTTTCTCTCCAGGAGAAGGAAAATGATGAGGGATTTTTCACAAATTGATATGTTTTAAAACTGAATCTTCGAACAGTTATATTGAATGTATCACGATTGTAAATATACAAATCACCTATGCATATTCATAAATTAAGTACATATTTTAAATTGTAGTAAATAAGGCATTATAATTTGATGAGACCATTTTTTTTCCTATTATTAATTTCTGGTTGATCACTCCTGACCGAATCTTCTCTGTAAAATGCGAGTTCAAGAATATTCTTTATATGGTAGAAGTTCAAGGACATTTTGTCCAGCCTTTCTGGGAAAATTTGAAAAAAATGTGTAAATCTGAAAGTGTCCGGATATTTTTGATTATGTTGAGTATTTAAAAATTAAATCAAGTTGCCTCATTTGACGTGTTAAAATGAATTGACATCAGGTAGTGATTAACCTGGAGTTCAATGGTGCGTACTAACTTCGTTTCTCTTAAGCTCGCCATTTTTTTGTCGCCAAGAGAGACACAGCCGGAACATTTGTTTTGGATGCGAATTGAAAATTTTTTTGGCGTCGTTTGCGAATGCGCCGACAGTGATTTGTTTACCGGTCTACGATGCATGCCTTTAATTTTGCCTCATTTCCATTGTTCCACTGTCTGCCCTCTTCGATTTGATTGGTCGGCGTGCGAATTTTGAATAATACTTTTTTTGGAACTTTTGATCATTTACCAAACGATTTTTTTCAATAACCGTTCGCTTTTCTTCTAAAGATTTCCGTTCATCGAGTTTGCTGATTCTCTTTCTCTGTGTTGATGATTATGGCTTCAAAATAACGAACAAGGAATGTTTTTTCTCGAAACAATGGTTCCCTTGCGATGTTTCATCGTCTTCATACGTCGTGTTTTTCCTGGTTCTTTCTTTCCCTGTGTGTTTCGTTTCTCAATGGAAAAGCGAAGCTACCAGGGGCCCGCTTTGCAGAAAGCGAAGCCGCTGATGTTTTCTTAAGTTAAAAAAAATTGCCCGGTACACACTTACAATGCCGAAAGCATTGCGTGCTCAATCTCTCGTTTTGAGATGCCAGAAACATCGTATGCGCAGGAGACCTATAAAAAACTCACTGCGCATCCTAAACAGTGTTTGGCGACGGCAAAGAAAATTGGCGAGAAAATAGTACGCACCTTAAACTCCAGGTTTACTCAGGTAGTATTCCTCTTGTAAATCGCGTTGCTACAGGAATACTTTCTCTCAAGTGTGGCGAAAATAAATTTTAAAAAGCAACTATAGTAGTATGTCAATATTTAACTTCGTTTAGTGTTTATAAACTGTATACACTGCTAGTTTATGTAATGCAAGTATCTGGGTATATAATTGAGTTTTCCCCCTTGTAAATGACCTTCGATTCCATCTTGGCATAAATGCACACATTATATTAAAATTAAGATTTTTAGCTAGATATTACTACTACGTTGCAATTTTCAATACACTTACAAAATATTGTCTGCGAAAATATACTTCATTTAAGTTAGTAAACTGCAGATTTCTGTATGAATGTATTTGTCATTATAAATATATAAATTACATGTTGTCGCTTAAATATATGAAATAGCAACCCATTAAATTATTATAATCTTACTGAAGACTCGGACAACCCCATTGCTAAATCACTTTCGCCTAATAATAATTACCATGTGGTTAAGAAAGATTTCTAGTCCAACAACAGAACTGAAGCTTCAACCGTATTCAACCGAAACCGTATGGTTTCTCAGAAATTTTTGTTGCAAAGACATAGCAGCTACAAGCAAAGAATGGTTACTAAATAACTATTAAATTATAGCGGAATGATTTTTAAGACTGAAAGTATGTGTACACTTATATGCGTCTTTTCTGCATGGGGGTTTTACTGCATAGGGATTATTTTCTGGGATACATACAACTTTATTCGTCATAGTAATTTCACCAGATATAAGCTGGTTGCTACGTCTGTTGCACATAAGCAAGCACACATTCTTCAGAACATAAGAATGCATGTTGCAGAAGCATATTTACGGATCCTACTATGGTTTGGATTCAGGTCGCTTTTCATTGGCTCTCAGCGTCACGTGACTTCGCTTGCTTCTCAATGATGTCATAGGAGCGCGCTTAGTTTGGATTTCGATTTTTGTCTTAGCTATCGTATCATGGCAGGGCCGGCACGGAGTAAAAAAATCTAGGGGGGTAAAATTGACAGAACGAAATAAGAAAAAAAAATCGCAACGGAGTTTCTAGATTAATTAGAAAAGTTTCTGAAGAAATTCTAAAAAACAATAAAACAATCTAATTTTATGTTCTAATGAGCACAAACTTTCAAGGCGCTAATCCAGTAATCTATATACATAAAAGGCAATGTCTGTGTGAATTTTGCTCCAAACTTGAGCATTGTTCTAAGAATTTTACTAACTCTTCCAATAAGTGTTGCATCCGGGGAACGTAGTTTTTACCAGCTAAAAATAATCAAGAAATATTTGTGAACAACATCTCAAACAAGATTTTCAGACCTCACTATATTAGGAATTGAGTATGAACTGAGTAGCTGTTTAAATGCTTCTGAATTAATCAGAAATCTCTGAACTAAAAGTTTGTAAAAAAATAAATTGTCTGAATTATACTCCTGTAAACTATTTTTTTAAAGAACTTTTTTAAGTGAAGAATAATTATAAGTTTTTTTGTCAATTACTGAGTTACACTGTTGTTTATTGGACGTTCGCTAAAAAATGTTAAAAAAGACAATATATCTTTTTTTTTAGAATGCTTCCATTGTAGTTCCATACGGGCGCAATTTTTTACTTTTGCACGGAGCGGTTCAAAGGCTAAATCCGACCTTGATCATGGGAAAACCAAAATTATCTTTCAATTACGATTATTTTGATATTTCTAAAGGGAATGATGAATTCAAGATAAAGGTAATTTTGGTTTCTCCATGATACAATATAGCTCAGACAAAATTCAAAATCCAAACTAAGCGCGCTCCTATGACATCATTCAGAAGCAAACGAAATCACGTGACGCTGAGATTCAATGAAAAACGACCTGAATCCAAACCATAATAAGATCCGTAAATATGCGTTGCAGAAAGGGGAATGAAGGAATAGTAGTTTCGTCTCCTGATAATATTCCTTTGCGATTTTATTCTACAAGAAACAAGTCTAGGAATTATACATTTGTTTTAACCCTTTAGCCTCTTTGTTCTTCTCCTCTCCTTCTCCTCTCTTTTAACTTTTGATCATTTTTCAATTTTAAAATCGCGGTTTATTTTTTATCGCTATATATATGCAAAGTTTTCGGGAAAGTCATACGTTCAGATAATTTTGAAACGAAGCGAAGTGCTTTTTATACACTGGTTCCAGAAGTTAAATTCAGACATACTTTTTTGCATTCTTCAAAGTAGTTACCACTAGTGTTTTCTGAATTGGTATCGTATATAATTTGAACCTAAAGAAATCTATTATGAGTTTTAACTTGTTAATTAAATCAGAAGAATTGTGCTTCTTCCAGAAAAAGAAGACTGATTGGTTGAACTAAAGATGAATATTCAGATTGAATTTATACGATAGATTAAGATGGAGAAGTATCGGTAAGCTTGAAGTTCGCTATTTTCAATCAGAAATTAATAGAGGAATAGGGGTCTCTCTCCCTGGCTGTAACCAGCTTATGAAGCCAATTCTAAATTACATTTACTTCCACTAGAAAAGGAATGGGATTAATACTTGTTAATAAATCCATGATGTCAGAGAGTGGCATTGGCTAGATTGCTTTGTCACCGGAATTTTTCGTCGAAATCAAAGTTCAACAAAAATAATAGAACAAAAGACACTGAACGGATCAGAAATAAGAAATTAAATTATTACGTTGCGATTCGAAACAGTTTGTCACATAGCAGTCTACACACTATTTGGACACCAGACTAAATCGTCCCCGTCCTGCAACAAGGAATTCGGAACAAATACAAATGACTGGTCGAGCGACAGCCCAGCCGAGAAAGAAACCAATCGGACAGGGTGGAGCCACCCCCTAAGGACCACAACCACACCTCCGTCTACATCCCCGTCACCACAACAAACCAGCTACAGACCTGTCCGATAAGAACCTGGTGAAAACATTCACAAAATAAACAGATTAGAGAACTAAAACAAATAAAAGAACGCGTCGTACAAAAAAAGAAAAAGAAACAACAAAGAATCCATTCAAAAAAAACTACAAGATACCTATCCGGGGTAAAAATTCAAGCAACCACCACCCGAAAGATCCACGGAGACCCAAGCCCCACCAAAAGCCAATCAGCCGCACCGGCACTCTCCCCATTCAATAAAACACAAAATACATTTTACAAAAGAACACAAAATACATTTTACAAAA